>JAPKLY010000040.1:670523-716570 GCA_026898435.1 Prunella vulgaris
TTTTTTTTTAAATCTTTTTTATATTGTTAATATATATATATATATATATATATATATATTTACTTATGTATTTAAATATAACAAAAATATTTATTTATTTTTTATATATTTTATAATGTTTAATTAATTATTTCTAATTTTAATTTATTTTTTAAATATATTGAAAGTTTTAAATTTAAAAAAAACTCTAATTTTTTTAACATTATTTGTGTTTTTTATTTATTTTTATATTTATAATATTAATAATTTTATTTATATTTTTTAGATATTTAACAATGTGGATACTTATTGGGATGATGAATGTGCATTTATTTGTCTACGTCATCATTTGGGCAAGGGGCAAAGTGGCCGAAGTTTAAATTGCAAAAAATATGAAAGGTGGTGATTTATTTTGCCAAAAGTCACAAATTTAGATTAAATTGCAATTCACGAAAAAATGGTGATTTATTTTGCAATTAAGCCTTTTTAATATTACTGATTACGTATTAAGTTGTTACCGATTATAGATTGGTGTATTTTTTTAAAATTTAAGTACATACATGCATGATATATAGAATAACTCCTATGTTAAATGTAATGTATTAGGATGAAAAAAAATTAAGTGTTCATATTTTGCTTAAATTGAAAAAAAAAAAATTGATGAACATTAAACCCTTCCTATTAATTGTGGTAGGCGTGGCATACAATGTGTCAACAACTAACGTGGGATGTGAATCATGAATAGATCTACTTAACACATTAGCAAAAAGTGCTATAAAATCAAATTGCAAAAAGTTATGGACGTAGAAATTGAATTAAACGGTTATTTACCGATCCAATTTCTATAAATTCGATCTTCACGGTTGGATCTGAGTTAATCGATGAATAGACGGCTAAGTATTTTTTTTTATTTTAAATTAAATAAAAATTTCAGCTCTAGTACACTAGAAATTTAGTAACATATAACTATTTTTTCTCACAACACTAAATATTTTGACTCCATAGGATAAATCAAAGCCAAATAAAATGATGGTTCTCAAAACAAGTGAGAAAATAAAAATTCTATGAGGCATGAGGAAAGAAAAGTATCATAATTGCATGATAAAACTTAAATGTGATGCATTTATTGATGGATTTTGTAGTGTTTGTAAAAAAAAATTTAATAATGAAACTTATTAATAAAAAATAATTAAAAGTTTTTTCAAATCATAGAGATGGTTAGTTCAAGTTGACTTCGCCTTAATTCGTAAATATTAAAAATTATTATCTTTAAATTATCAATTCAAAATTTTACATTTCTTAATTTGTCAGTCCCTAAATTAATTATGACGTTTTAAGAAAAATATATTCAACATATTTCAATAATGTGATTGTTGATAGAATCTTATTAACCGTGTTTGTTTATGTGGTCATTTGCATCATTTAATTCTACCAAACAATAACTAAGAATTTAGTGTTCTTGGGAAAGATAATATATATAGAGAGAGAGAGCTTAGAGAGAGAAAGTAGAGTGTAGGAAATGTATAAAAAATTGTGTAATAGTTACAAGAGAGATCTTATTTATAGGTGTGCGAGAGTGAGGTGACACCTTACGAGCCTATTTGGCTTCCGGTGTTGACGAAGGTTCCACACCTTCGTCTTAATCCCTCACACTGCTCCCTATACCGTGCCTCGTCCTACTACTATGCCTTAGACTGGATGGGCCTCATTAAAACCTTGCCGTAAACCACCCTTGTGGATAAACCGGACGGAGGGAAAAATAGTGCAACCATCGAGGTCCTACAGGCTACAAGGCGAGCTCCCGGGCGAGCTCCGGTGCCTCGCGTGGCTTCTGGGTGCTATGTGATGGTAGACCTCGGCGAGGTCCTCTTTGGGGTAGGGGCGAGCTATTGGGCGAGCTCCGCTGCCTTGTGTCATTCCGGATATTACAGTGCTGGGCTCTGGCTCCACCTCCGTGCTCGCGGGCGAGCTAACCCATTGTGGGCGAGCTCCTCTGCGAGCTCCTTTCACATGGTCCGATCAGTGAGCTAAACCCAGGTCCTCGGGACCTATGCGAGCTAGTATCCACCTCGCCGAGCTCCGCAAACTGCAGGCCCTGCGTAACTAGTCTTATGTCAATCGTGTTAGTTCGCCTTGTCACCATTTGCCCCCCAGCTCGCACACATCATGACTCGTCAAATGTGTGGGTGAGCTGGCTTATTTTCGCGGACGAGGAGTCGAACCTTAGCGAACTGCACTCGGGCAGGTGCCGAGCTAGAGGATGAGCTCGGCCATGGCGATTGCCTCGGCCGACGTGGTGCGGGAATCCAGGCATCGTGCACGCCTTTTTAGGCGTGGTTTCCCGCGCCCAATTATGGCAACCTTTCAAATTCTTTGCAAAAAGGCCCTCGCACTTCCTGAATATCGCATCTCGCCCTGATGTCTATAAATAGGGGAAGGTGAGTTCATTTCTCACTTTCCACACTTTCGAATTCCAGAGCACATTTTCGGCGACCGGTTCCTCTGCTTTCGACGAGACTTCTGACGTTCTTCAAGGTAGAGAACCCATTCCTTTCCCTTTCGATTTCTTCGAGTTTTCGGAAATTTTGGACGTTTCCGGCGACTCCTTGGGTTTTTCCCGTTGCCCCTTGCCCTGTAACTCCGGCGATTGGAATTTCGGACCGTCCTTAGAACCTTTGCGAATTTTGCACTGACCATGTCGACTCACGAATCAAGCGGAACTCCCTCCAATCGTAACCCCGAGAAGCAACCTATGACCAAGAATGAACCTCTTCCTCTGGTTTCTTATGTGGAGATCGGCTCCAGCTCCGAGGTGACCTCGGTAGCTCACCAAGTCTCCGACGAGCTACTCGGTGAGGTTCGCCCAGACTCGGAGGAAGGGGCCTCTAGCGCTGTGTACCGCGAGGTATGGGAGAAAGGTGACGAGGTCGCCCCCGAGGAAAGAGTCGTCGGTGGCAATGAAGAGCCCGTGGAGGCTGACGAGGATGTCGTCGAGGTCGGCGACGAGGTCGCCAACGAAGGCGAGAAGGGAGGCGACCCGGAAGAGTTACACTCGAGTGGTTCCTCTCCATCGGCTTCCCGGAGCCTCAGCTGGTCGAGTATCAGGTCTTCGCCAAGGTCATACATCCTTTCGAGTGGGACGAATACGTCACCGAATAAGCAGCGGGCTTCCCCTGCCCAGACCGAGTACTCCCCGCTGACCTAGAGAAGGTCGCCCCGTCCGATTATAGAGCTGGCGGGGTGGTGAGCCTCATCGACGAGTGTGATCTTCCCCTCATACATAGGAAGTATCGCATCCCGCTCGACATCTTTATGTATGCCCCAGTGAAGAATGAGTGGGCCGACGCGCCTCCTGAGGGGTTAACAACCCTTAATGTCGATGTCCTCGGGGTCGGGCTTACCTTGCCGTTGCACCCGATCATCGGCCAATTTCTTGCCGACAATAATTTAGCTATCACCCAGCTCACCCCGAATGCATGGAGCAATCTCCTCGCCGCCTTATCTGTCCTTGGATTGGAGGGTTATGAGAATGGGACGACCTCGGCGGACCTGGGGGAGCTCTTCGCTATGACCAAGTAGACGAAGGATGGCGCGGGATACTATTACCTGAAAGCTCGCCCGGGGGAGAAATTTATCGGGGTCCTGCCAAACAAAGTCCGTGACTGGAAGGAGCAATTCTTCTTCATAGGCGGAGACTGGCGGGCTTCTAGCACGTATCATGGGCGAGGTGGCCGTATTCCCACTCCGGAGGGATACGGGGAAGCCAGCAGTAGGTCGCCTATTTCGGTGTGCGTGGGTTGAATTAGATTTACTAATCTAATTTTCTTTCTCTTTGCAGTTCCGAAGCGTCACAAGTCCAGCCGGGGCAAGCCTAAAGTGTCGGTCGAGTTCGACGTGGTGCGGGCTATTTGCTGTTTGAGGCGTGAGAGGGATAGGGAGATCGCCCACCTGTGCCAGCACCACTGTTTGAGGCTCGCCGGGCTCCTCACTTTACCGCACCACCTAGATATTAATGGTCCCGAGCTCCCAGGTTTATAACTCTTCGGAGCTCACATATAGGGGGGGTAGCTTGCCCACTATGCTAACTTAGCCTTTCTGATTTTTTACAGGTGGTAGCTTCGTCGCCTTCCCTATTGCCGAGATCCATGACGCCTATCAAACCCTCAAGCGCCGCTTCGAGATGGGCCCACCTCGCCCCAATAGGCTCGCCCCAATAGGCTCGCCCCGCCATCGGTGCTCGCACTGGAAGCGAGCAAGGAAACGGAGCTCGCCTCCAAGAAAGGCGAGGCAGAAGGGTCGGGGGCACAGAAGGAGCAATCTAAAGCCCCCATGAAAACCAAGGTTGTTGAGGTCGCGCGAGGTGGCAAAGGAGGAGGGCGAGGTGGGGTCTCGCCCGGGCGAACTGCTCATCAATCCAAAAGGGATCTCCACCGAGGTGAGGGGTCTCGGGTCGGTGATGAGGATCCTCAGAGACGTAAGAGGACCAAGTACACCGGGCTTCGTGATGAGGACTCAGACCAGGTCGACCGAACTTCGGCGAGGTCAGGGCAGGGTGGATCCATCCAATCAGCCGCTCCGATCGATGCCGCACCTATTCGGAGCTCACCACCTTCCCCATCTCCTTTGGGGTTCAGGCTAACGACGATACTCTCCTAGGCTGGGACCCCGAGCGTGTTCAGTGAGTAGCTCGCCGCTTTAGTCTCTACTTACATCGTTCTTGTTTTTGTTTTTCTAACGTCCAACTATTTTGGTCTCGCAGCTACGTCCCCATCGCTCACCCGAACCGCCATGAGGCCCTTCATACCTTCGAGCGATCTCGCTCTTTGACGTCAATGCGAAGCCTCCACCCGGGTTTGGTCCGGGATACCGTGAGCGAGATGCCAAGGCATTGGTCCGCTCCTCAAGTGGCGACAATCAGCGGCCAGAATTTGACGGAGAACCTTCTCCTCTCGGCCCATTATGCAAGCGGGCTGCTGCTCGCCAATCAGAAGGCCTTGGAGCAGGCTGCCGAGCTGGGAGCAGGTCGCCAGGAGAGGAACAAGAAAGTGATCGCCCTGGCGGAGACCGCCGACAAGGCTAAAAGGCGGCGAAGCTCGCCGAAGAGAAAGCCGCTGCGGCTCTGGCCTCCGAGGCTCAGGCTCTCGACAAATTTACTCAGCTCTAGAGGCAGCTCACCTCCTTCCAGCAAAACGCTGATGCCCGACTTAAAGCTAAGAAGGAGGAGCTCGCCGAGAAGCTCTCCAAGGAGGTCGGCGAGCATGGGGTGACTAAGGAGGAGCTGCAGCTGCAGCGAGGTCTGACTCGGAGCGCCGACGAGGAGTGCGCGAGGTTGAGGGCCGAGTTGGAGGCGAAGGCCAATGAGATCGCCGAGCTCCGCAACAGTACCTCTTCCTCGGCCGACCTGGTGGCTGCGAAAGACGAGGCCTCGGATCGGGGCTTCGTGCAGTTCTATGCCGAGGTCTTGAGGATGCTTTGGTGGGCATGAGCCCACAAGGATGACGAGGTTGAGGCCGTGGTGGGCGACTTCAAAGCGTGTTTGGACAGAGTCCCCTTCCCCAATGATGCCGAGCTGGACATTGGCGACCTCCCAGAACTTGGGATTCCTTTGGATTTTGTTTCGGCACGGTTCAAGATCATCAACACTATCCCAGTGCCGGAACTGAATCTTGGCGAAACGGAGGTCGCCAATGAGGAGGAACAGACCCCGCCCACCATGGAGCAGCTTCAGGAGGCTTGTGGGGATGCCATGCTGAACCTTGGCGAGTTCGATGCCAGCGGGCTTACTGGCAACATCACTTCTGAGGCCGAGCTCGCCATTCCAGCCCCCCAGGTCGCCCCCGCCCCTGCCGAGGTCTCTGCCGACGTGCCTGCTGCCCCCGCTCCTGAGACTTAGGCTTTTTTCTTTGTTTTTAGTTTAGCTTTTATAGTTCGCCGGGTTATGAAGCTCGTCCAGAAGGAGCTCCATTTTGTAGTTTTTTATTTTTGTTCAAGTAGTCAGAGCTCGCCGGGCTTTGTATAGCTCGCCTAGAAGGAGCATACTTTTGTACTTCAAAGACGGCCAGCTGGTCGGCCTTTGTGGCCAGCACCACTTCGAACACTTAGGAATTTTCAAGTATTTTTGCCTTGAAAATTTCTTAAGTGTCTTTTGAATATAATTCGAGCCATTTTTTGTCTAACTCTTTGTACTTCCATTTTTGCGATTTACGTCATAATCTTTACTCGCTCATTCGTGTATTTCGGGTACTTAATTGTTCGTCTTACTCTACTTTGAGAAGCGAATCGTTCGTTTTACGTCACTTACGACTACAAATCGTACCTCCATTTTGATAGCACATATTCTTCGTCTTACACCACTTAGGGCCACGAATCGCTCGTCTTAAACCACTTGGGGTAGCGAGTTGTACTTTGTTTAATCCACGTTGGGCAGTTGGGTTTCAAGAACCTTGCCTTAGACGTTATTCATCTTTATCGCGAATTTATCTAACTTGAGGCAGGTGGTGCTTGGTGACCCCTTAGGAAGGGTACCTTCGCGACCTTGGGCACTTTGGCCTTTGCCTACGAGCATTTTGATTATAACGTTTGGGACCTTGGTCCTTGCGCATTACGAAATCTCGGGCACTTGGCGAGCTGGGGCTGGCGAGCTCCCTTGGGCAGTGGGCGACCTGGGGTAGCTCGCCTAGTTGGCGAGCTACGCAGGTCCAAACACTTGACAAATTTTCTGACTTCACAAATTTTCTAACTTTTTATAGCAACGTAATTTACACCGGTTGCTATCAACACTTCTGATGCGAACCTTCGACTAGTCTATTACAGAATTCTAGTCTATTGGTAGAACTTTTTCAAGTGTGCCGCACTCCAGGTATATGACGAGGCGTTGCCTTCTACGTCTTCGAGGTCGTAGGTGCCGTTTGGCCAGGCTGTGGTAACCCGGAACGGTCCTTCCCAGTTCAACCCAAACACACCTGGTGGGGCCATCAATTTCTTTTTCAGCACCAGGTCCCCGACTTTGAACTTTTGGTCGCGGACCTGGGAATTGTAGTACTTTTCAGCTCTACGCTTGTAGGTGGCTTTTTTCATTTCTGACGAAGCTCTGGTCTCTTCGATTAGATCTTTCTCTACTGTCAAGGCTTCGTCATTCTTTTCTTCGTCATATCCTACCACCTTCCAAGTCTTGTTATGGACTTCGACCGGGACTATGGCCTCAGTTCCGAAAGCTAGGGCAAACGGGGTCTCTCCGGTGCTGACTCTATGGGAAGTTCTGTAAGACCACAGGACCTCTGGGAGTTCGTCTGCCCAGCTCCCTTTCTTTTCTTCGAGGCGGAGCTTCAATATGTGTTTCAGGATTTTGTTCACCGCCTCGACCTGGCTGTTCGATTGTGGATGGTAAGGAGTTGAGTAGTGCTTCTTGATGTTCCATGAACTGCAGAAGTCTCTCAACTTTTGACCGTCGAACTGCCTTCCGTTGTCTGTGATGATCGACTGTGGAAGTCCGAAACGGTAGATCAGGTTTTTCCAAATGAAGCCGATCATCCTCTCCTGTGTTATTGTTGTGAGAGCCTCGGCCTCAGCCCACTTAGTGTAGTAGTCTACTGCTACAACAACAAACTTTACACCGCCTCTGCCCGGTGGAAATTGGCCGATCAAGTCGATACCCCATTTCGCTAAAGGTCATGGGCTGAAAACCGACCTCAGCTGGTTGGCTGGGGAGTGGATGTTTGGTGCGAAAAGTTGACACTTTTGGCACCTTCGTGCGAAGCTAATGGCATCTTTGTGAAGAGTGGGCCAGTAGTATCCATGCCTGATCGTCTTATATGCCAATGCTTGCCCCCCAGCGTGACTCCCACAAATTCCTTCGTGAATTTCTCCTAACACCTCGGACCCCTATTTTTTTGTTAGGCACTTGAGTAGGGGTAGCGAGAATCCACGTTTGTAGAGTTGGTCATCCAGCAGCGTATGTCTGGCAGCTTGCTTTACTAGCCGACTAGCTTCCCAGGCATCCGCGGGGGTTGTTCCGTCTTTTAAGTATTTTTGGATTGGAGTGCACCAATCTTCACCATCTTCACTGTCCTCCTGCCCCCCACTCGAGGTCTGATTTATTTTGTAATCGGACGTCGAGGGGTTTTTCAGCGTGGTGATTACAACCTCCGTGAATTCAGCCTCGCCGTCACTGGTAGCTAGCCGGGCTAGGGCATCCGGTTGTGTGTTTTCCAACCGTGGTATCTGATTGATGTAGACCTGCGTGAACATCGAGATCAAATGCGCGGCTATCTTCTGGTAGGTCATCATCTGCGGGTCTTTTGCCTCATACTCCCCCCGGACTTGGGATATTATTAGCTGGGAATCTCCGAAAACTTGAAGATTGGTTGCCCCCACAGCTAATGATAGCCTAAGTCCAGTTATCAAAGCTTCATACTCCGCCTCATTGTTGGTTGCTCGAAAGTCGAACCGGATTGCGGAGGTGAAGACTTGTCTGTCCGGGCTGATCAGGACTACACCGGTGCCTGCTGCTACGCTGGTTGATGATCCGTCAATGTAGAGATGCCACGGAGCTATACGCCCCCTCGTCGGATCTTATGGGAAAGTTAGCTCGACAATGAAGTCGGCAAGTGCTTGTCCCTTGATCGCTGTTCGGGGTGCGTAGGTTATACCGTATTGGCTGATCTCTAGTGACCATTTCAGCAGGCGTCCGGCGGTGTCTGAGCGCTGTAGTATTTGACGTAGTGGGAACGTCGTCAGCACTTCTACTGGGTGGTCAAAGAAGTAAGGCCTCAATTTTCTAACACTCATCACCAGTGCATAAGCCAGCTTCTCTGTTGGGGTGTATCGCAACTCAGCTTCGTGTAAGACTTGGCTTACATAATACACTGGTAGGTGTGTTTTCGTCTCTTCTCGGACCAGGACGGAGCTGATGGCCACCTCCGACGCGGCTAGGTATAGATACAGCTTCTCTCTAGGTATCGGCTTTGACAGGACCTGCGTATCTATCAGGTATGTTTTGATATCTTCGAAGGCTCGCTGGCATTCACTTGTCCACACGAAGTGTTTTTTGAGGTGGAGCTTGTTTGCTTTGGCCGCCTCTTTGTACCTTCGCGTGTTTGCTTTGATTGCTTCAAAGAACGGATGGTTTCGGTCACCGGACCTGGAGATGAATCTGTTCAGAGCTGCCATGCACCCAGTCAGTCTTTGAATTTTTTGCACGGAATCGGGTACGCCCATCTCGATTATGCATTGGACCTGCGTCGGGTTGACCTCAATTCCACGTAGGCTAACTAAGTGCCCCAGGAACTTTTCGGAGTGTACGCCGAAGCTGGTCTTCTTGGGGTTTAACTTCATGTTGTAGTGGCGCAGTATGTCGAAGGTCTGTTTTAGGTGGCCAGGTGGTCCTCCTTTCTCAAACTCTTGACAACTATGTCGTCCACGTACACCTCCATTGACTCGCCAATGTGTTGGTCAAACATTTTATTCACCAACCTTTGGTAGGTTGCTCCGGCGTTGATGAGTCCGAACGGCATCCTTTCCCAGCAGTACATGTTTTTGTTGGTGTAGAATGTCGTATGTTCCTGGTCATCTGGGTGCATAGCTATCTGGTGATAGCCCGCAAAAGCATCCATGAATGTCATCATCTCATGGCCTGCTGTGCTATCTACCAGCTGATCATTGTGAGGCAGTGAGAAGTTGTCCTTTGGGAATGCTTTGTTCAAGTCCGTGAAGTCTATGCACAGCCTCCACGTCCCGTTGTGTTTCTTCACCAGGACAGGGTTCGTGGCCCACTGCGGACACAAAGCTTCTTTGATCAGCTTGTTGTCTAACAACTTCTCCACCTCAACGGTTAGAGCTGCGTATTTGTCTGGTCCATATTTCCTTCGCTTTTGGCACACTGGTCTCCTTGCCGGATCTATGTTAAGTCTGTGGCAAGCATGCTCCAAAGGGATTCATGTCATGTCATCGTGGGACCAGGCAAATACGTCCAGATTGGACATCAAGAATAGTTCCATCCTCGACCGGTACGGTTCAGGTAACTCAGAACCAATGAAAAGTTCTAAGTCCCTTTCCGGGTCCACCGGGAGTGCCGTCAATTCTTCCATGGGAGTGGCTTTTCTCTTTTAGCTTTTCCACCTTGGGTCACTGATGAACTCGTCCCACTCCTCTTGTGACATCTGCGCAGGTTCGTGACCTATGTACGGTTCGAGGTCATCGGGTTGGCTTTCAGCTTGGGCGGGTTCATCGACTGTCAGTACCTCCGGTGGTTTGTCAACTTGGGATGGTGCGGTGACCTGGGGAGTTGGGTCAACGTCCATTGGTGTTGGTTCTTGACCTCCCGCAGGTCCCCCATCCTGGGTTTCATCAACCACCTCCATGGGAGCAGGTTGCTGTTCCTGCGCAGGTCCCGACACTTGCGCAGGTCCCAACACTCGGGTCTCATCCAATCCCTCCATTGGTGCCGGTTGTGTATCTTGCACAGGTCCTGTGCCTTGGTCGATTTCTGACAAATCGCCTACCTCCATCATCTCAGTTTCGACCGAGATGATGCCTAGGATGTTTGGCTCGTCTGCTGGAATCTGTACATCCTCTTCAAGGATGTGGACCTGCTTAACAGACTTTTTGACCCGGCCGTCTTTGATTTGGAGTAAACATTCTTGGGCCTTTTTCTGGTCACCCTTTATAGTTCCGGCACCTTTTGAAGTTGGGAATTTCAAACAGTAGTAGTAGGTCGAACACGCCACTTTGAATTCATTAATAAACGGGCAGCCAAGGAACCCGTTGTAGGAGGATTGCTGGTCGACAACTAGGAAATCTATGAGCCTAGTCAGCCTTCGCTCCGGGTCCTCGACCGATACAAATTGGACGATCAACCTAATGCTACCTAGGGGGACAGTTACAGCCTCTCCGAACCCCACTATCCTAGCATTGCTAGGTTCCAGGTACGACTCAAAATCACCTAAGACATCTAAGGTGGATTTGAAGAGAATGTTGGTGAATGCACCGGTGTCCACAAGTAGCCTGTGAACTCGGACGTTCATGATGTTGGCGGTTATCACCAACGAGTCGTTGTAGGGCGTCAGTACCCCCTCCAGGTCCGCTGAGGAAAATGTCAGCTCATCAGTAAGCTGCGTGACGGACCTGTGGCCGGAGCTACCTTCCTGGACCTGGTTTATGGCCCGAATTTCGGCCTTCCTCTTTCTTTTGGACATGGAGGATCCCCCGTCCTGGAGACCTCCAGTAGCTCTGATCTCCTCCTCGAGAACCAAGAGTTCTTGGGTGGGCTCCATGTTTTGCTGAGGTTGGGGAGGTGCCCTCCGTCTGTTCCGGGGACCAGGTTGGTCCGCTTCCTCATCCTCATCATCGGAGGTAGCCCTCCTCTCGAACCTTGGGCTCTTAGCTGGGACCTTCTTCACGAACTCGGCCAGCTTCCCATCCTCATAAAATTTCCAGAGCTATTTGAGGAGGTCTCTGCACTCACTGGTGAAGTGGCCGATGGCCTGGTGGTAGGCGCAATATTTATTGGGGTTAAGCCTCGTGCAGTCCTGGCGGATCCGCCTCGGCTCCTCCAGTAGGGCCTTGTCTTTGACAGCTGTGAAGACGTGGTCAACGGAGACGGTGAGGACCTGATTGAGCTTTTCCTTGAACTCGTCCCCGTCGCCAAAGGCCTTTAAGTTCCGAGGGGCCTTGTATGTGCCCCCGGACTTCTTCCCGTAGGGCTTCTTCTCTTCTGGGGCACCAACTTCTTTCAGTAGTGCCTCCTGCATAGCTACGAACACTCCCGCCTTGTGGCGGAATTCATTGTAAGTGTTCGGACATGCGAGGTGCATCTCCTTCCAGAGGTCGGTGCCATTCTTGAGCCCGACCATTACTGCGACGATCTTGGTGTCCTCGCTCACTGGCTCGCCCTCCAGCAGTATTTTATTGAACCTCTCCAGGTACTGCTGGTCGGTCTCGTTCTCGCCTTGGTGGATGTTGGCGAGACGATGTTTCTGGGTAAGGTAGGACCTGAACCCGGAGAAGTGGGCCAAGAACTCCTGCTAGAGTTGGCCAAATGAGCAGATTGACCCCGGGGCGAGCGATAAGAACTAGCGATGGGCTCGGTCCCCTAAGGTCAGCAGGAAATTCAGGCACTGGGTGGAGTCGGTGGCACCGACCGAGATCATGAAGTCCGCATACTTGGCCAAGTGGACCTTCGGGTCGGACTCGCCCTCGTATGCGGACATCATCGGGAATTGGATTTTCTTTTGGACTGGTGCTCGGAGGATGGCTGGTGCCAATGGGGATGTGGGGAGAGTGGTGGCGTCAGGTCCGCCAGACTTGGCAGCTACTTGGGCTTGTAGCATTTCGACGGCTTTTTTCAGCAAGGCTAGCTCGTCATCACGGGTCACCTCCAGCGGAGGTTGCTCGAAGGTCGTGCGTCTTGTGGACGCACGTCCCCGAGGTGCCTCACTCTGGGGTGATCTCTCGGTGATGGGTTGGAATTGACGTCCGCCATGGGGGCCCAACCTGTCGGTGACGGGCCTTCTCAATCGGTCGTGGGTGGACTTGCGCGGCTACAGGTCTGAGTCTCCCCCGTGGGATGTGACCGGGGCGGCCGTTCGTTCATTTTCTCCGCACCTGGGCCCCAGTCTGCCTTGGAGGACCTACCTCCTCGTCGATTGGTGGGTGCCGGACGCATCGGTGTAGGCCGAAGCTCGCCCAGTGTTCGGGGCGGGCTCCTCCACCACCTTGTCTTTTCCGGTCCGTTCTCGGTGTTGGCGGGCTTGGGCTGAGCTCGCCTCCTGCTCGGTGGGGAGAGTGTTGTACTCCCCCCGGGTCTGGGTGCCCTGAGTGGGCCTCGCCTGCTCCCGGGCCTCAGCTGGAGCTCGCCTAGGTACTAGGGCGAGCTCGTCGTTCTGCCTCTACTGCAACCTCTGCAAAGTTGCGATGGTGCGCTGGAGCTCGTCGGAGTTGCTGGCCAGGTCCCTCAGGGTAGGGCTCAAGTCTTCCTGGGTCACCACAACTCGCGGAGGTCACGGAGCTGCGGTGCTTTTCTGGGGAGGTCAACGTGAGGTCTCCACCACCTGGCACGAGGTCTCTACCTCGGCCTGGTCCTGGTCGCCCCCCTTCGACTTTCCGGCGGTTGCGGAGGTCTGTCCCTTAGCTATTTTTGGGTTTTGGAGGGGGTAACTTGCAGCAGGTCGCCGAGGTAGCTGGGGTAGATCGCCGAGCTCGCCGAGGTCACCGTCTCCGGCCAGGTTGGTTTTTGTTCGAGTTTTCGTCTAGCCTTGCGTGAGATGAATTATCCGAAAGTCGGTTTATTCGTGTACACGCGCGCGTTTGAAAACTCTTTCCGGGCAGAATTTGGGAAATCCAGAAATTTAGGTTTTCGTCCAGAAATTTGGATTTTCGTTCGAAGGAATGAATATGTGTGTGTATCTTCAAGTGTTCTTGAGTTTTATCAAGAACACCTTCAAATCTTCAAACAAACCCTAACTTTTTGTTCTTGAAAAATCTTAATTTTTCAGATTCGGCCACCCTCCTTCTAGCGCCAAATTGTTGATAGAATCTTATTAACCGTGTTTGTTTATGTGGTCATTTGCATCATTTAATTCTACCAAACAATAACTAAGAATTTTGTGTTCTTGGGGGAGATAATATAGAGAGAGAGAGAGTGAGAGCTTAGAGAGAGAAAGTAGAGTGTAGGAAATGTATAAAAAATTGTGTAATAGTTACAAGAGAGGTCTTATTTATACGTGTGCGAGAGTGAGGTGGCACCTTACGAGCCTATTTGGCTTCCGGTGTTGACGAATGTTCCACACCTTCGTCTTAATCCCTCACACTGCTCCCTATACCGTGCCTCATCCTACTACTATGCCTTAGACTGGATGGGCCTCATTAAAAACCTCGCCGTAAACCACCCTTGTGGATAAACCGGACGGAGGGAAAAAGAGCGCAACCATCGAGGTCCTACAGGCTACAAGGCGAGCTCCCGGGCGAGCTCCAGTGCCTCGCGTGGCTTCTGGGTGCTATGTGATGGTGGACCTCGGCGAGGTCCTCTTTGGGGTAGGGGCGAGCTATTGGGCGAGCTCCGCTGCCTTGTGCCATTCCGGATATTGCAGGGCTGGGCTCTGGCTCCACCTCCGTGCTCGCAGGCGAGCTAACCTATTGTGGGCGAGCTCCTCTGCGAGCTCCTTTCACATGGTCCGATCAGTGAGCTAATCTCAGGTCCTCGGGACCTATGCGAGCTAGTATCCACCTCGCCGAGCTCCACGAACTGCAGGCCCTTTGTAACTATTCTTACGTCAATCGTGTTAGTTCGCCTTCTCAACAGTGATATTGCAATTTTTAGGCGTATTTCCAACTTCATCTAAGATACAATGTATAATATGAATATCAACAATTTTTACTCTTTAAAAAATTTAAGATACAATCTACTTGTGAACTCGAATTCACGTGAACTAGTATCACTTTTACTCATGTATACTATCACTGTTATGAAAATACACTTAATTTTTTATACAGTGATAGTGTATATTCATACTAGTGATAGTGAATATACATGACAGTGAAAGTATATACAGATGATAATAATAATTAAAAAACTTAAATTCACTGTAAATTCGGGTTCATACAAATTTTTATCTTAATTTATTCATAAAATGAATCACGTAATACATTTATTTTATTTATTTTTTATATTTTTTCATGAAATATGTCCAAATAAGTGAGTGCACTTACTATGATCAAAGGGAGCATTAAAATTTTTTTTACTTGATATTATTAATTGGAATTATTACAAATTGGTTCTAACTTTTTACTTATATTGTATAGTTTACACCTTTTTAAAATTACTCTAGTTTAAAAGTGGGTTCATATCACATTTAATTTCATATAATCCACTGTCCCTCATGGCCTCTCTCTCTCTCTCTTCATTGTCGTCAAATTCTGTAGTTTCATATACATGACAGTGATAGTATATACACATGACAGTAATAATTGAAAAACTCAAATTTACCGTAAACTCGGGTTCATACAAATTTTTATCTTAGTTTATTCATAAAATGAACCACGCAATACACTTATTTTATTTATTTTTTATATTTTTTTCATGAAATATGTCCAAATAAGTGAGTGCACTTATTATGATCAAAGGGAGCATTAAATTTTTTTTGACTTGATATTATCAATTGGAATTATTACAAATTGGTTCTAACTTTTTTACTTATATGGTATAGTTTACACCTTTTTAAAATTACTCGGTTTCAAAAGTGAGTTCATATCACATTTAATTTCATGTAACCACTGTCCCTCAGGGCCTCACCCACTCTCTCTCTCTCTCATCATTCTTCATTGTCGCTAAATTCTGTAGTTTCAGATAGAGTCTATCAAATCAGCACACGTATGGAGGACAATTTCAAATGTTCCAGCTGTTGTTTTAGACAGTGGTATATAAAAACCCAGGACAGAAAAACTACGATTATAAGAACATTGGAAAATGACAGACAGTATAATAAACCGAGTTAAGGTTAGACCTTTGCCCGCAAGATGAAATACGTCCTGGCTAGTGCTCACAGGATGATACGTATTCGTCCCCAAAGGTAAAACGGGTTACGTCTCTATGATAGCAGCACCGCTAAACACAGAGGAAAGGCGAACTCACGAAGAGTACGAACTGAACACTCTATATGCTGAAAAACAGAGGAGAGAGAGAGAGGACTCGAGATTTTAATTTTCGTAAAAAATTTATGTATGCAGGACCTCCTATTTATATATGCGAAAAAGAAACTCAGATGGGATTAATCTGCAGATACGTGGAGATATTTCCACGAAGGACTGCTCTGGAACCTTCCAGAAGACAATCCGAAGGTCCGTATGATTTTAGAGGACGATCCGACGGTCCATATCATAGATCGCTTGGATCAATGACGTGGCAATGACACAGTATTAAACTTATCCGGAATTTAAATATTGATTCAGATACACTTACTGATCCGGATTGATGACGTGGAGCATCCAACGATTCAGATTAACTTCGTTCGGATTGAGCTTCTTCGGATCGCTGACGTAGACGATCCGCATAGGTATTCCGGGTCCATTTCACATCTTTGGGTCTCTAAAAAGATATAGAGAGTGGGCCAAAGGCCCAAAGACCAATTGCCAAGATCCAAGTCCACGGGCTCGGGTCGGCGCGGCCGGCCGTCCGGACGGCGGTGGCGGCGCGCGCGCGCGTGGCTAATGGGAGAGACTCCCTTAGCCTATTTTGAATACCATCATGAAACTCCTATATATATACTATGAAATCCTTCATAGTTTTTCCAATGTGGGATAGTTAAGAGATTCCATCTTTTAACTTACTCCCACATGGACCCACATCAACTTGTATTAATATCCATATTTTAGGAATTAATTTCTCACTCACCGTAATTCAGTTTTGAGAACGAAAAATACCGTGACGATCTACTCCGAGAGTAGAGCGCATCGACTATACATAGTCATATGGAAATTACCATTTTGCCCTCCAATAAATTGGTCCAATTAGAGCATTACAACTCAATTTTCAAAACCAATTACAACAATCCCCCACATGAGTGGAAATCGCACCTACAACAATGCAGACACACAGTTCAGTTCATGTGAAACTTCATTGCTTCCGGATAAGTGGTTTGTGGCCTTGAACTTTCCGTAGTCTTACACCATCGGGTACACCGGCGGCTTAGTGGACGCAGTGCCTTGAACTAGTCCTCCTTAGTGTATACCGAATCAACGATGTAGACACAACTCAGTTTCGACTTCGTTTGTTCTCAAGTTTTTGTCCGTTTTGACCATGGACGCCCTTTGTATTCATAAATGTTTGGTCGAAGCGGCCCTCACTTCTCATTTATATAGGTGATCTCCATTTGAGTATCCCGTCATACTCATTCTATTTGGAATCATTAAAAGTTTCAAAAACTTAACCTTTACCACATGTTACGGGTCTCAATACTTGGTATTGTGCTGTCAGGAATGGTCATATTTCTCAAGTGTTTTCTTTACAACCTTCACAGTTTTATTTTCCCATTGAACCAAGTTCTTGGGATCTCCAGTCATCATGGTTGGGTTACCACTGTGTTAGTTTTGTTTGTGGGTTTCAGACCCATTCCTTCTATCAGATTGTTCATTTGATCTCGATTTATACTCTTGGTGAGTGGATCCGCAATATTATCCTTTGACTTCACATAGTCAATGGATATAACACCAGTTGAGATCAAATGTCTAACAGAATTGTGTCTACGATGTATGTGTCTAGACTTTCCGTTATACATGCTGTTCAAAGCTCTACCAATAGCAGCTTGACAGTCACAGTGTACCGTTACTGATGGTACTGGTTTGTTCCAACATGGAATATCTTCTAGAAAGTTTCGAAGCCACTCGGCTTCTTCACCGGTTTTATCTAAAGCGATGAATTCTGATTCCATAGTGGAACGGGCTATACAAGTCTGTTTTGTAGACTTCCAAGACACGACTGCTCCTCCAATAGTGAATACATATCCACTAGTTGAAAATAAGTCTTTAGTGTCGGATATCCAGTTTGCATCGCTGTATCCTTCAAGAACAGCTGGATACCTTGTATAATGAAGCCCATAATCAAGGGTATACTTTAAGTATCGTAACACCCTCTTAAGAGCCTTCCAGTGCTCGACTCCTGGATTACTCGTGAAGTGACTCAGTTTGTTCACTGAGCACGCAAGATCAGGGCGTATACAATTAGTTATGTACATCACACTTCCTATGATCCTTGCATATTCCAGTTGAGCAACTGGATCCCCCCTATTCTTTTTCAGGTGAACATTCAGTTCAAGAGGTGTTTTAGCAGGTGGATCGTCAAAGGCATTGAATTTTCTCAAAACTTGCTCAACATAGTGAGACTGTGTTAGAGATATTCCACTTGACGTCTTCTCAATTTTGATTCCAAGAATCACATCTGCTAATCCCAAGTCTTTCATGTCAAAGTTTTTGTTTAACATGTTTTTCGTATTAATTATGACATTGTGATTGTTTCCCATAATCAACATGTCGTCAACATATAAACATACGATGACAAATCCATTTGGTGTATTTTTTATGTACACAGACTTATCGCATTCATTAATACGAAACCCATTTGACAACATAATATTGTCAAATCTCAAGTGCCACTGTTTTGGAGCTTGTTTAAGTCCATACAGTGATCGAACGAGTTTACATACCTTTTTCTCGTTCCCAGGTGCAATGAAACCTTCTGGTTGATCCATATAGATATCAGCATCTATTTCTCCATTGAGAAAGACAGTCTTAACATCCATTTGATGTATTTCGAGATTGTGCAAAGCAGCAATCGCGATTAGTACACGAATGGAAGTTATTCTTGTGACAGGTGAATATGTATCAAAGAAATCATATCCTTCCTTTTGTTTAAAACCCTTTGCTACCAAACGGGCTTTATATTTATCTATTGATCCATCTGCTTTGTATTTTCTTTTAAGGATCCACTTGCATCCTAAGGTCTTGCAACCTTTAGGGAGGTCTACTAACTCCCACGTATTATTCTGCAGAATGGAGTCAATCTCATTGTTGATAGCTTCCTTCCAGAGTGGTGCATCTGGTCTAGACATAGCTTCTTTGATTGACTTTGGTTCATCTTCCTCTAACACATAAGTGAAGAAATCCAGACCAAAGGTTTTATCAATCCTTGCTCTTTTACTGCGTCTAGGCTCTTCACTCTCTTGAGTAGAAGGCTCTGCAGTGTCATTCCTTTCCTCATGAGTTCGCTTGTTTGAACTCACATCTTCCTTGTTCCTACAAGGAAAGATATTTTCAAAGAATATGTCATTTCTTGATTCAATTGTAGTGCCTTCTGACATATCGGGTACTTCTGATTTATGAATCAGAAACCGATAAGCACTACTGTTAAGTGCATATCCTATAAAGATACAATCAACCGTCTTGGGGCCAATCTTAACTTGTTTTGGACCTGGCACTTCAACCTTCGCCAAACACCCCCACACTTTGAGGTATTTGTACGACGGTTTCCGCTTTTTCCACATCTCATAAGGTGTATGATCCTTAGTTTTATGTGGAATTTTATTCAGAATGTGGTTGGCCGACAGAATGGCTTCCCCCCACAAATTTTGTGGTAAACCCGAGCTAATCAACATAGCATTCATCATTTCCTTTAGTGTTCGGTTTTTTCTTTCCGCAACACCATTTGATTGAGGTGAGTATGGTGCTGTTGTTTGATGTATAATGCCTGTTTCAGCACACAACTGTTCAAATGGAGCAACATACTCTCCATCTCTATCACTGCGAATTACTTTGATTTTTGTGCTCAATTGATTCTCTACTTCATTTTTATATAGTTTGAAAGCTTCTATCGCTTCATCTGTGCTTCGCAGTAAGTATACATATGAGAATCTTGTACAATCGTCAATAAAGGTAATAAAATACCTTTTTCCGCCTCTACTTTGCACAAATTTTAAGTCACATACATCCGTGTGAATTAAATCTAGAGGAGATGTGTTCCTTTCAACATATTTAAATGGTAATTTTGCCATTTTAGCCTCGACACAAATTTTGCATCTTTTGGATGTATCAACATTTATAAAGTTAAGTAAATCTAAATTTACTAAACGCTTTATGGAATTTAAATTAACATGTCCTAATCTGCAATGCCATAAAGAGGAACACTCAGCAATATAAACAGAAGTAGATGCATTTTCATTCATTGAAATTGTGCCTTTACGGCTTACAACCATAGCTGACATTTTGAACAGCCCGTTATCGAGATATCCTCGACCAAGGAACTGTCCAAACTTACTAAGTATGACTTTGTCAGACTCGAATACAATTTTGAATTGATGACTAACTAGTAGCGAGCCTGAAATCAAATTTCTTCGGATGTCTGGGACATGTAGCACATCCTTCAGCTTGAGTTCTTTTCCTGAGGTGAGCTTCAGAATAACTTCACCTGTACCAGCCACTTCAGACGAGACTTGGTTTCCCATGAACAGTTTTCTCCCTTCTGCAGCAGAATAAGTGGAGAATGCTTCTTGTTCAGAACACACGTGGCGGGTGGCTCCAGTGTCCACATACCATGATTTTGGATTGCCTGTCATATTGGCTTCAGACACCATGCATGACAGATCCATGTCTGTGACCCCAGTTAGGTTCACATTAGGCTTTCCTTTCCCTTTGTCTTCTTTCTTGGGAGCACGACATTCATTAGCCCTATGATTGGGCTTTCCACAGTTGTAGCAGTTCCCAGTAAACTGCTTCTTGGCATTAGGGGCTGCATTCTTCCCCTTTTTCTTGTCATTGGGCCTATTTCTCTTCTTTGATGGACCTCCCTTTTCCATCAGATTTGCTTTGGCCTCAACAGGGGTGAACTTTCCATCCCTCTTCCGATTGTCCTCTTCGATTCTGAGACGAACAACCAACTCTTCAACAGTCATTTCCTTTCTCTTGTGTTTGAGATAGGACGTGAACTCCTTCCACGATGAGGGCAGTTTTTCAATCACAGTAGCTACCAAAAACGATTCTGGTAGAACCATACCTTCTGCAGCAATGTTGTGGAAAACAATCTGCAGTTTTTGGACTTGCTCAACGACGGACTTATTGTCCTCCATCTTGAAGTCGTAGAGAGACGCTACCACGAACTTCTTAGTTCCAGCGTCCTCAGTTTTGTACTTAGTCTCCAAAGCAGTCCACAACTGTCTGGCAGTCGGTATTTCACAGAATACCTCGTACAGATCGTTAACTAATCCTCCAAGGATGTAGTTACGGCACAAGTAGTCACCATCAATCCAAGTGTCATAGGCGACTCTCAGATTGAAGTCAGTTTCATCCTTTGAAACCACTGGACATTCCTCAACCAGGAACTTTGCCACTGACAGTGTGGTGAGATAGAAGTGCATCTTCTTCTGCCGCCTCTTAAAGTCAGTACCCAAAAATTTTTCGGGTTTCTCTCCATATACCATAACAGGCCTTACAGGCACTGGTCCAGTGGAGAGACTCACTGATGACCCCGCAGGGACAACAGGAACAGAACCAACATAAATGGAGGATGAACCACCAGTGTGTGTGGTTGGAGTTTTCGCAGCAGCAGTAGTGTCCACAGGATTATCTCCATTAGGATTTGGAGTATCCTGAGGAACCACGGATTTTCCAGTATCAGTCATGGTAGTAGATATTTACTGAGATGATATTTCGTCTTGCGAATGTTATTTTAGACAGTGGTATATAAAAACCCAGGACAGAAAAAGTACGATTATAAGAACACTGGAAAATGACAGACAGTATAATAAACCTAGTCAAGGTTAGACCTTTGCCCGCAAGACGAAATACGTCTTGGCTAGTGCTCACAGGATGATATGTATTCGTCCCCGAAGGTAAAACGGTTTACGTCTCTGTGATAGCAGCACCGCTAAACACAGAGGAAAGGCGAACTCACGAAGAGTACGAACTGAACACTCTATATGCTGAAAAACAGAGGAGAGAGAGAGAGAGGACTCGAGATTTTAATTTTCGTAAAAAATTTATGTATGCAGGACCTCCTATTTATAGATGCGAAAAAGAAACTCAGATGGGATTAATCTGCAGATACGTGGAGATATTTCCACGAAGGATTGCTCTGGAACCTTCCCGATGGTCCGTATGATTTTAGAGGACGATCTGACGGTCCATATCATAGATCGCTTGGATCAATGACGTGGCAATGACACAGTATTAAACTTATCCGAAATTTAAATATTGATTCAGATACACTTACTGATCCGGATTGATGACGTGGAGCATCCAACGATTCAGATTAACTTCGTTCGGATTGAGCTTCTTCGGATCGCTGACGTAGACGATCCGCAGAGGTATTCCGGGTCCATTTCACATCTTTGGGTCTCTAAAAAGATATAGAGAGTGGGCCAAAGGCCCAATTGCCAAGATCCAAGTCCAAGTCCAAGGCTCGGCCTTCCGGACGGACGGACGGCGGCGGCGGCGCGCGCCCATGGCTAATGGGAGAGACTCCCTTAGCCTATTTTGAATACCATCATGAAACTCCTATATATATACTATGAAATCCTTCATAGTTTTTCCAATGTGGGATAGTTAAGATATTCCATCTTTTAACTTACTCCCACATGGACCCACATCAACTTGTATTAATATCCATACTTTAGGAATTAATTTCTCACTCACCGAAATTCGGTTTTGAGAACGAAAAATACCGTGACGATCTACTCCGCGAGTAGAGCGCATCGACTATACATAGTCATATGGAAATTACCATTTTGCCCTCCAATAAATTGGTCCAATTAGAACATTACAACTCAATTTTCAAAACCAATTACAACAAATTCTATAGAGTCTATCAAATCAGCACACGTATGGAGGACAATTTCAAATGTTCCATCTTCAAATATCCAAGAATTCATTTGGGAATAAAATTTGTTTGGGGATTCATCACTGAAAACTCGAAAAATGGGGGAGGATTGTATTTTGACAGTAAAATTCAATAGCATGAAAACATTGTATATTTTGTTTATTTAAATGATATGAATCCTACCAGAGTAAAGAATCATGCATGCCCAAAAAACAAGTGCCAAAATCAAATCTCTTCTGGCCATTTTCTACTCAGCTCATCTTCATGTATATTTTCTCGCTATAATTTTGATCCGTTTGACTAATTCAATCAGCTTCTTGTCTCTCTCTTTTTCCTTCGTGCAGTTCATGATATCAGTTTGCCCATTGGTATGAAGATTGTGACCGTAGTGAGGGGGGAGGGCTTAACAATATCTGTTAGTGGACATAATAATATCCTTTGAATAACCAGGGAGCTAGCTCTCCTGGCCACCGGGCTCCTCACTTGAGTGGGTGATTTGGGTTCGATTCCCTTTGGGAACGAATTAGGAGGGAGATATAAGGGTGAACTTGGAGATATTCTTGGAGTGTAAGAAAACTTGGTAAACTAACTTATAACTTCTAACAACTAACAATTACCGATCAAAAAATATATATCATTTGAATTGTCTTAATGAAAATTATTGAAAAGTAGTTCATGACATAAAACCTACCATTTTATTTGGTTGAAATTCAACTGAATATGATTTGACTGGAATTGTGTTGAACTTGAAGGTTGCGTTTTTGTTCCAGTTGATGTTTAATTCCAATTATTAAAGGAAATGAACTGGCTTAATTCTTTTTCTAGTATTAATTAGAAAATGAAGTATATTATTTGTATGGTTGTATAACAGCTACTGTTGGAGCAGGCAATAAAGACGTTTATATTATTTGTGTTGCCACTCAATTTCATTATTTGATTATTTCAAGTGGGTTGTAATAAACTTCTGTACGTTATAAGCATCACATTATTATTATTCTATAGTAAAACATTTTGTTAATGAGTATCTCAATTTTGTTTATACAGTAACAGACCAAAAGAAAGTAGGAAAGTTTTGTCAATATAGTATTACATATAGTATCTATTTTTGTATTACGATTTTATATATATTGAGTAACACAAAAATTAATATGAAAATAAGCAGTAAAATTGACTTTTATGCATGTAGTTATGCAATTTGTGTTTACAAATGTTACAATTTACAACTTTGTTCATGAAATAAGTGCACAAATTTAGACTTTTCATTCATGTAGTAAAACATGTTGTATGTATGAGTATCACAATTTTCATCATGCAGTAAAAAAAAATCCAAAAAGAAAAAAGAAGCAAAATTAACTTTTATCATGTAGTAACACATTTTGTATCTATGAATATCATAATTTTGTTCACATAATAACATAATTTTTTCTTAAATGCAAAATTATCTATTTTGAATATAGTAGCACAATTTGTGTTATGAGCATCATAATTTTGTTTATGTACAAACTTTAAAAAATAAAAGGAAAAAAGAAAAAAATCATCAAAAAATAAAAGATAATTTTTTTTTGTACTAACACATGTGAGTAACACATTTATGATCATGTAGTAACATATTAACAATGTGGAACAAAATAAAGAAAATCTATACATGAAAAGAAAAAGAACCAAAATGTGTTTTTTTGGCATGTAGTAACACATTTTGTGTCTATGAATAACACATTTTGGATAGTGTAGTAACACATTAAAAATGTAGGAAAAAAATAGAAGCAAAATTGATTGCGGAAAATTGATTGTTAATTTGTGCATTAGTAACAAAATTTTATTCATATAGTAACACATTAAAAATGTTGAGCAGAATTAAAAGTAAAACTACATAGAAAAAGAAAAAAGAAAAAACAGAAGCAAAAAATGGACTTTTTGTGTATGTCGTAACATATTGTGTCTATGAGTTGCACATTTTTGTTTATAGTAACACTTAAAAATGCAGGAAAAGGAACAACATTAAAAAAAAATGGACTTCTATGTAGCAACGCATTATGTGTTTATGATTAACACATTTTTATTGATGAAGTAACATATAAGAAATGTGGAAAATTTAAAGAAAAGAAAAACAACATGAAAAAGAAAAGAAAAGTGCAGTAGCACAATTTTATTGATGTAGGAACACATAAAAAAATTATAGGCAAAAGAAAAATTGAACAAAATATTATACCCTCCTCAGAATTGAACCAGCATGTTCAACAAATGACCCCTGATCACAAAATTGCACAACAATTTTTTTTTTTTAAAAACCTATTGCAAATATATACTCCCTTTGTCCATTAGATATGCACATTATTATGTTTGCATAAAATATTTTTTAAAAATAGATAAAATAAAAGTATTGTGAATGTATTATGAGGTCCATTTATAAATAAAATAATTGATTGTAGGAGTGATAATAAACGTAGTTATTTTTATAAAGAAAATGCATATTTTTTGTGAACGAATAAAAAAAATTTATTGAACGAAGTGAATATATATGCACCAGTTACACCGTGCAATTCAAGTACATTTTTAAAAAGTTACACAAAATACTACTGAAAAGTTACACATGTTATTACTGAAAAGTGTATCTTTAATGGTGTAACTTTTCAGTAATAAATTGTGTAACTTTTTAAAAATGAACTTGAGTTGCACGGTGTAACTGACGCACAAGAGACCTACTATATATGGATTAGTCTTGTATGCACCAATTACATGGTGCAACTCAAGTTCATTTTTAAAAAGTTAAACAGTTTATAACTGAAAAGTTAAACAGTTTATTACTGAAAAGTTAAACTATAAAAGATACACTTTTCAGTAATAAACTGTTTAACTTTTTAAAAATGAACTAGAGTTGCACCGTGTAACTGGTGCACAGGAGTCTTACTCACTATATATACTAGATTTTACCCGTGCAATGCCCGGGCTTGTTATTACTTTTAACTTAATTAAGCTTAATTTTAATTATTTCTTTTTTTCTATTTTTTTCTTCTTTTTTTGGTCGGTATTTGCGGTGCCCGATCGACAAACAAATTTTTTTTTTTGCATTTGAAAAATTCCAAGGCTAAATAAATTTGTAAATTGAATCTATTAAAGTAAATGAAATAATTATTTTCAAGAGTTATCATATTTTTTTGTGAAAATGCACAAAATTGCCTATCTTGGGGAGGATATTTTCTTTTTTGCCCTCTTTCAAGATTTTTTATTTATTTTTAAACAATTTGAACCTAAAAAGTCCGTATTTTTCTTACTACTTCAATTTTAATTCATTACATCCATAACTAAACACAAATTCAATTTTACTACACTCATAACCACTGTTATCTTATTTGCTGAATAATTTGTCAACTCATTATCAATAATTTACCAATCTGGATTAAAATTAGATTAGTAAGAGTATAATAGACTTTTATGTAAAAATTGGAAAAAGAATTCTTGATAAAGTGTGAAAAAGAATATCTCCTCTCCATAATGGGCAAAAATGAGATTTACCTTATTTTTAAAGATATCTTAAGGGAACAATTTGTCTAGATGTAATTTAATAATTACTACACTCTCCCTTGTTTTTTCCTGAAAATTGTATTTTATCTTTTTTTTCTTCGCCAGTTCTGCTTTGCTTACCTCCACTTTTTTGTTTCTAACGAATTTCAGTAGTTTAATAATACTATGTAGTTGTGCATCAAAGTTGTATAGCGATTGTATATTTGAGGATTGAATTTTTTGTTGCATCCTATATAAGATTCTACCTCAAGAATCAAATCACACTTGGTTATACGTTCCTATCGTAAAAACTGTGTTCAACGAATATAATTTTTAAATTAAGAAATCAATGGGTAAATTTTGCAAGTTGATATTGAATATTTTAAGAGTTAATCTGCTACAGGCCTGTACATTTATAAAGTTTTATATTCGCATACTAATTCTTTAAAGTGGATTTGGCTTTGTCTTTAGCAAATATGCACATCAACTTCTAAATCAAACCAAACAGCACATATTTATAAATGTTGCAAGAACTGCTCCCCATTGTATAAGAAAAAAATGATTAAAGTTTTTACTTCTTGAAACTAAACATTCATCCCTTACCATTATCCAATAATATCTAAGGGTCAATAAAATGATGAAGTAACTTTGTTTCCTATAGTTTTAAAAAAGTTAAAGTAGTGCATGCAAAAATCAAGCAAATTAAAAAAAATGTGTTCTCATTTAGTAGAAGAATACACACACACATATATATATATATATATATATATGCACACAGAGAGAGATTGTTTGTGCTTCTTGTGTGTGATTTTCCTTTTGTTGAGAGTGTCATTATTTATTTTTGCAAAATTAATTGATTACTACCTACTGTTTATCATTTTAACACTTCTTCTCATTCTTCAGTGATTGTATGCTGATAGCGAATGGTGTAGTAATAGACATGTGTGTCTAGTGTGCTATTAAAAAGATATTCACTATCTACTATTAATTGTTTTATTTTTGTAGTCCGATTTGATCCTTGACTAATGCTCTATTTCACTCTTGAAATTATCAACCCGGTATGTAAAGGGCTCTTTGCAAAATTAAGTGGAGGAGTCGGAACTCTTACAATCAAATTTCAAATACACATTTTTCTTTAAACTTTATAAGTTTTGAAGATAGACAACTTTTCTATAGTTAGGCAAATCTTATGGTAAGTTCTATAACTATTTTTAAACTATCAAATCTCCGCAGTGTCTTTATAATCATAAATAATAAAAATTACCCATATTAATTGGACTCCAACGGTGACATCAAAAAGGATATGAAAGACTGAGCACTGTGGATGTTGTATTATTATGCCTGAAGAGAGAGATGCAACCTTCAAAAAATTCTAGGGAGTGTTCGATTAAGAATTGACCCATCCGTATGGGAATAGACCATCCTTCATCCCATTTAGGGCGTGTTCGATTAAGAATTGACCCATCCGTATGGGGATAGACCATCTTCCATCCCATTCAATTTTGGATGGACAAATCTCACCATCATACAAATACTCATACATACCTACTATACACATATATTTCTATTTTCACAAAATATAATCAAATCATCTCATTTTCATTCACCTACTTATTTTCTCTCAATACTTTTATTTTACTCACATTTGATAATAAAATTAGTAAATAACACACCACTTACTATCAAAATCATTATCACACTAACAACAATAAAATAATACATCATATTGATGTGACATAAAATTTCATCCAACCCTACTTTTTCATTCTTAATCAAACACCATTTTACTATTCACAGGATTACCCCTATCCACATTTTTTTCATCTTTATCTCCATCTCATCCACCATCCCTAGGAATTCGCCAATTGCCAATGCATGAACATGCACAGAGAAGGACAAAGAATGAAGCAAACAAAATGGTAAAAAATAGTACCATGGGGTGCATCTTGATCCTCAGTTCCTGATAGCTGTAAAATCTTCTTTCAAGGAAATGCCTTCCCAGTTTCAAACAAAGCAACCCCAAGTGTCCAATTGATCCTACCAGAGCCCACATCTACATGTCTATCAGTAATGTGCACTCCTTCTCTTAGAAGGAGAACAACATACGGTGGCCTGGAGCAATACTCTTGTATAAAAGAGTGAGCATGAACTCTTTTCTAGCAACTTCCCAGGAATTTTCTCAAAATTTATGTCCTCTCTCTAATACAACATCGAGAGTAGTAAAGTTGATAAATCGATGCACCATATAGAAACCGAACATAGCATTAAACTGGCCAATGAGGCGAGGCATATTCTTTGATAGTGCAGAAGGTTGCAACTCACAATCGATTCCTAAACTATGTTCAGGATATTTTGATAAATTGACAGCAACTTGGGCCACTAAATTGCATTCCTCCCATTCTGGGCCATCAATAAACTGAACAGGAATACCAGTTCTTACTTCTTTGCCTATTCTTTCCTTTTCTATAGAAGGACTCCCATCTTCTAGTTGAGTTGAAGCACAATTTAAAAATACATTATGCCCTTTGTAACCATTTTGCAAATATGAATGCTTAATTTTGGTTATATCAGACTCGATTATTCGAGTAAGTCTCCTGAAAAAATGAACATAAAATTTGTCAAAGGCATCAGTGAGTCCGTATCCAGCCAAATAATAGGTGTTGAGATGAGGGTTAACATGGTCAATACTGAGCATTAAGCTCGATCCTATATGGTTACCTTGCTTACTTTCAAAAGTAACTTGCAGAGATGACCCACCTAGGTCAAGTACACCATACGTTTCCTTTTTAGGAACAGACCTCAACACTCCAGTATGATAGTTTAATGTTATCCATCAATAATAAGCTCCTCCATGCTGATATTCACTCATTTTTGCACAAAAATTTTGATCTCCTCATAATTGATCAAGCGCTGTTCAGAAGCCAATCAGAATCTAAACTTGACAGCCTTCAAACTCCATCTGTATAATATAGAAAAAGAGAAGTGGTCTTATTTGATTATTCAAGAATTTGTTTCTCAGTACACTTAATTAAGAATATAAATTGAGCACAAATATAATAAGCATCCACAAAAGTTTTTTTGCACCAGGTTCATCTCCTAATAGCAGTGTAGGACATGTCTGTCAGCATTCATGCAAACTATACATCAATATTTTTAAGTAATTGTTGAGGATAGAGAGGTATACGGGTCCAGATGGTTACATGTTATGTTGAAAGAAAATACTGAGATCTCTTTTCTAGTCTCACCATAAAACTATGAGGGTGATTCTCGCAATCATGCTATATGCCCCTTGACATTCTTGTATTTTACTTCAGCAAACTAATTATTTAACACATTGTACATAAGATTATATATCAACTACTGACCATAAAGAATGATCAAAAAGTTCAAAAAAGTATAAAATATTGAAGGAAGTAATGCTTGATACCTCAAAATTGAAGATCTATCTTCAAGTTTAATTAGGTACGGCTTATGCAAATAATCAGTTCTTTATCGCCCGCATATGTCATGGAGGGGTGTTGACCCTTTAACAAATACAGTTTAGTATGCTCCATCCCACTTGTAAAGTATAATTTATGGCAAGCCTAATGATCTCAATTTTAATCCTAATTTGAATATTTCTACACAGGATAGGAGAAATTTCACACCCATGTCCACAGTGTGCCTTGCACCTTCTAGAACTATGATATTAGATAACTAATTTTTACAAAAGATTAGTGCAGCAAACTTTAGAAGAGAAGGAAAGGAAGACATGAATACTTATCCCAAACAAACCAATGTCAAATCACATTTTCTCTTAGATTATAATCTGATTCGCATAGTTTAAATAATACAAAAAGGTTTTTTTTTTCTTATTCAGATCCCATCTGGTCTGGCCAAAGATCTTTCAAATTTAAGTGTACTTGTATAGGAGATTACATCTATTATGTCAATCTGTAGGTATGAATGTATATCAGCCATTTAGATGTGAAAAGAGGAGTGGAGGACTTTAACAGAGAAACTTTTTCATCTAACATGATGATCAGAAAATGGTAATTCTTACCTTGATCATTCCATACAAACTCAGCCACCTCTTGTGATTCATCAAAACCTGTCAGGAAAAAAAAATTGATAAGACTACCAAAATGAACAGAAAGTGTCCAATGAACTTGGAAAAAGATAAATAAGAGCTCACCATAGAATCTAAAATCACGGACAGTAGTTATCTCACTGCTCTAATAGCTTATGCTCTTGGGCCTACATCGTATATTCATTATTCAGACGTGCACATACATATATAGAGGAATATTTTGTAGATAATCTCATATCACATTAAAAGACACGCCCCATCTTAAATCATGTAATTGATTAAAGGAATTTGTAATTTTTTATCGGATCAATGAAATAATCACCTGGCAAGTCTCAATCATGCGCTGAAAAACTTGAAGCCAACAATCATCTTGCATCTTTACGATGTAGTCTGGATGATGGTTTGTAGAGCACGTCACAACTCTGAAAATATCAGGATCAGAATTACGATTTGTTCTCCAATAATGCCTAGTTGATTATTTTCATACTTTCTCAACGTGTCTTTGTTGTTTGATCTCTCTTTCCTGGTATACTGAATTTGTATTTTTTCCAAGAAAGTGAAATTGCTCTCTTCTTCCTTAACCTTATTCCTGCAAATCATGATGAAAAACTTTTGCTTTTTGTTTAGCTGCGTGAAGGATTTTGCTGTCCACATTCCTTTCGTTCTTAAAATGGATGGCAAATTTACACTTAGTTAAGGTGACTACTTTGCAATTCACTAACTTAAGTCTTAAAACTACATTTTATTTGGCACAAATGTACGTAAAGAAAGGTTACATAATTTCACAAATAAATAATACACACTTGTGCATAGGGTGTAACTCGAATGATGTTTGCAACTTCAACTTTGCAACAATTTTCCTTTTGTTCTTAAAATGGATGGCAGTTTTACCCTTAGTTATTATATAAATGGGGGTTACATAAATGTTCAAACAAATAGGTGTTAATTTTAGCTGTTAGAATTCAATCAATCAAACACTCTTTTATGCGATATACAAAAAAAAATTCAAATGCCTTTAAAAGCAAGCAATCAATGAAAAGATGTGAAGTAAAAAAATCCTTGCAGCAATAATATCACACTGATTTCCTCGACAATAAAAAAACAGCCACAATAATAAGGAAGTTGAATTTCCATTTAACCTTGCAGGATAATAGTTTGCAGCTGTCATATAAGCTATAGTAGGCAGTACATGGACATTTTATGTATAAACATGAACTTATTGTTTAATGCCTTCACATAAAAGCTTAGATTTAGTTCAGTTAGAAGCCAGTTGGATGCAAAGCTTTTACATTAATACAAAGCCACATATAAGTATTTTCTTCTATTTGTTTATCAAGAAAATGTAAGCACACATTATTATTTTAAATCTCTGCATCAATACTCAAGGTTTTACTTAAAAAATCAAACACAAACACAAACAATATCCACAAAAGCTTATTTGCACCAGGTTCTTCTCCTAAGAGCATCAGTGTAGGACATGTCTCTCAATATTCATGCAAAATATACACTAATATTTTGAAATAATAGTTAAGTATAGAGGTTGAAAGAAATACTGAGAGAACTTCTGTGTCATGCTTTCTGCTCCTTGTCAAAGGCAGGTCGTGCTATGGCTCCTGACATTCTTGATACCAACTGCAGAACATAACAAATGAACAAAAAGTAACAGAAAAATTTGAAATATAAGGGTAGTAATGCTTGATACCTCAAAAACCTGACCAACAACTTTAGATCGAGGAGCAGCGCCGCCAATGTACGGCAACTCCTCATACCCAAATGCTTCGACGATGTAATTGAAGTCCGAAGCCGTGGTTATAGCATTAAAACCCCGAAACAGAATAGCCATGGCTTCTGGTCCTTAACGACTGCCGTCAAAATAGAATGATCACCACAACCTACGGCTACCGGAGACAATACGACCGAAAAAATAACTCCACTATAGTTTTCTTATGGAGGAGCTTGGACACAACATAAAACACGGATAATGCAAAAATTAAAATTTGAAATTTGAAATTTTGATTTGTATTTGTTCGTATATGAATGGGGCTATGCAGACTACGACCATCAAACTTTCGACCCTAAATGAAATATCCGATGACATTTGTTTAATTCGCAGATTTACGATGAAGAAGAAAAGATGAAGAGAGAACGACCGTGTGATGAAGGTAATAATGCTTTCACCGGTTCAAATTCCAAAATGCAGTTAATATTAGTAGAGAATTAGTAAGAATTTTGTTTTGTTGGACATCTGGCAGAAGCAGAGAGTTGCCACTTGTCAAGATTTGGGAGAGTGCAACCTTACTTTTATAATATAAGATTATATGAAATTAGTTATAAATTTAGTTTTAAGGGTGACCCGCTTGATTCAGACAAATATTTTGAATTTTCTAGTATAGACATATATATACTACATTTTTAAATATTTTACTCTTAAGACACAACCCTTTTTTTATGGAATAATTATAAAATGAGACCACTTGTCCACTTATAACAACATATTTGCAAGGAGGAATATCAAAAACTCAGTGTTACAAATAAGGTCATTTTATTACCAAAAAGAACACTTTTGTAATAATTATAGACTCATGTGCAGGAAAAAGTGATGTCATCATCTTTTTCTCTTTTACCACACATATTTTTGTGTGTTTTGAATTTCATTTTTTTAAATTAATTTTTAATTTCATTATTTTATATTTAAATTTTTAATTAATATTTTTAAAATGTTTGTTGTTCTATAGACTTTGTATAAAAATTTTGAATTTTAAATTTTTTAATTTTTTAACCCAAAAGGTTTAATTAGATTTTTTGTGTAACTGAATTCAGATTTGTTTTTGTGTAATTGAATTCAAAACTTTTAATTTTTATAATATTTCGTGTAACTGAATTCAGATTTTTTTTATTTTATTGATTCAAAAGTTTTTTTTACGTTTTTTTAATTGGTCAAATTCAAAAGTAATTTTTACATTTTTTTAATTGATTCAAAAGTAATAATTGTTTTTTTAATTCAATTTTTTTATAGTACTAAATTATTGATTCATTAAATATATTCACATATGCATTTTTTAAATTCTGCATATTCGTAAGTCACCATATATATTAAAAAAATTATTTCTGAATAAAATTTATCTTTTTTTTGCATGTTATGAAAAAATTGAATTTAAGAATGAATATTCTGAATATAACAAACAGAAAAATTATATTTACAATAATATCAAAAGAAAGAAATTTACAATAATTACAAGGACTTTACAAGGACAATAATTACAAGTGAAATCAAATAGATCAATTCTATCATACACAAAAAGTCTGAAAATAAAATAAATGCATATCCAAAAATAAAATAAAAAAATATGAAAAATATAATTAAAAAAAAACAAAAATCACAAAAAATATTTACAGATCATCGTCGGCTCTTCACCGGAAAAAAAAAAACCAAAAAAAGGGAAAAAATCTGGAAACCAAAATCGTCGTTGGCTCTTCACAGAATATTTCTAGATCATCGTCGGCTCTTCACGGAAAAATCTGGAAACCAAAATGGGAAAATATTTCCAGATCATCGTCGGCTCTTCACTGGAAAAAAAAAACAAAATCACAAAAAATATTTCCAGACCTGAAAACATTGTTGATAGAATTTAGTAATGATGTAATTAGATGGTTGTTATGGCATATGATTCTATCAAACAATAATCTATGAAATATTAGTTCTTGGATGGATAATATAGAGAGAGAAAGTGAGAGTTTAGAGAGAGAAAATAATTGTGTATTGTGAATACTTGGAGAGAGAAAGATACAAGAGAGACATATATATATATAGACCTGCATGTGTTAGGTGACACCCTATGAGCCTATTCGGCTTTAGGTGTTGACAAGTGTTCTTGGTACTTGTCCTAATTCACCATTCATGCTACCTTTACCACATTTTCCTACTACATATCTATGTCCTGTTTATACACTAGCAACTCGGATTCTTGAACTATGCGAGCTTCCAGGCGAGCTCCATTGCCTTGTGTAGTTTTTAGGAATAATGTGGTGGTGGACTCTTGCTTGGTCTCCGTGGATAGGGACGAGCTTCCTTTCAAGTGGGGAATCTCGCCTGCGCCCCTCTCTCTCCTGACATAGTTGGTGGCATAACCTGGTCCATCAGGAGCTTGGGCGAGCTTCATTCTTGTCTTGCCGAGCTTCCCTGTGTTGACCTCAGTCCAAGCTGATGACGGAGCTTCTACACAAGCTGGCGACCTTCTTAGCCTTGAGATAATTCCAAGATTATTCTTAGGTAGTTCGCCTATCAACATTTGCCCCCCAGCTCGCTCACATCATGATATTTTTAATGTGTGGGCGAGCTGATTTGTCTCTGTGGACGAAGGCTCGAGTGTTGGCGAACTATCTCTTGGTAAGGCGCTGAGCTTGCATGCAAGCTTCATTGTGGCGGTTTGAGTGCTGACGCGGAGCGAGAATCAAGGCGTCGTGCATGCCTTTTTAGGTCTCATTTCCCGCGCCCATTATGCCACTACTTTCAAATCTTTGCATATAGGTCCTCGATCTTCCGGGAAATTAAAGCTCGCCCCTTTGTCTATAAATAGGGGAAATCAAGTTCATTCCCCACTTTTACCACTTCCGATTTCCAGTGCAATTTCCAGCGATCGATTCCCTTTGCATCCGATGAGATTTGGGGATTCTTCAAGGTAGAACATTGGTTCCTTTTTTCTTCATCTCTTTCTTTTGCAGATTCCTATTGTGTTTTCTTCTTTCCCTTGTTTTTTCCAAGTTTCTGGAAATTTTGTGTTTCTCTGGAGACTTCTGAATTTTCCGATCGCCTATCTCTCGAGACTCCGGCAACTTGAGATTTTCTTCAAACCCAGAACATTTAGGATCCCGCCTTAACTATGTCGACTCAATCATCAAGCGAGACCCTTTCAAACCGCAACCCTAAAAAGCGACCTATGACAAAAAATGAACCAATTCCCCAAATAACCCCAATAATAATCGACTCCAGTTCCAAGGCGGCTTCAGTAGCTCGTCCAGATTTTGGCGAGCTTCTTGGCAAAGTTCGCTCTGACCCTGAAGAGAAGGCCTCAAGTTCCGTTTATCGCGAGCTTTGGGGGGATGAGGAGGAGGTCGCCCCTGAGGAGAGGGAGGCTAGCGGCAATAAGGAGGTCGCCGAGGAGGAGGTGGAGATGGCTGAGGCGGGTGAGGAGGTCGCCGAGATGAACGAGACAGAAGGCGACCTCGAGGAGGTTACCATTGATTGGTTCAGATCCATTGATTTCCCGGAGCCTCAGCTGGTCGAACATAAGGTCCCCGCCGACGTCATTCATTCGTTTGACTGGGAGGAGTACGTCGCTCAGCACGTGGTGAGCTTCCCTCCTCCCGAGCGAACTTATAGGGATGCATCGAATAAATCCGATACAAGGCGAGCGGCGTTCGGAGTGTCATCAATGAGTATCAACTCTCTCAGTTTCGGGAGAAATATCGAATTCCTCTCGATATCTTTTTGTACGCGCCAGAGAAGAATGAGTGAGCTGATGCACCTCCAGCCGGGTTGACCGCCATAAACGTGCATACACTCGAGGCCGGACTTACATTGCCCTTGCATCCGATTATCGGTCAATTTCTCCTGGACAATAATCTCGCCATTACACAGCTCACCCCCAATGCTTGGAGTAGCTTGTTGGCGGCGTTGGCAGTCTTCGGATTGGAGGGGTATGAAAATCAATTGACCACCGCAGAGCTCAATAAATTGTTCACAGTAACCCGGTAAGTGAACGATGGCAAGGGGTATTACTACCTTAAAGCTCGCCCGGGGGAGAAGTTTCTGGGGATCCTCCCGAATAAGATCCGTGACTGGAAGCAACAATTCGTCTTCATGGGCAGTGATTGGCGAGCTTCTACCAACTACTCCGGACGAGGAGGGGGAATTTTTTCTCCAGAGGAATATGGAGAGGCCAGCAGTAGGTTGCATTTTTTGGTGTGTGTGGGCTGAATTAGATTTACTAATCTAATTCTATTCCTTTGCAGGTCTAAAACACCACAAATCGAGCCGCGGAAAGCCCGAAGTGCCGATTGAGTTCGACCTGGTGCGGGCAGTTTGTTATTTGCGGAGCAAGGAAGATCGAGACGTTGCTCACCTGTGCCAACACCACTGTCTCAGACTTGCCGGGTTTCACACCTTGCCGCATCATCTTAAGGTTCAAGGTCCTGAGCTCCCAGGTTCACAACTCACCGAAGCTCACCCCTTTAGGTGGGAAGCTCGCCATGTTTCTGATCTCATTCTTCCAATTTTTGTAGGTGGTGACTGGGTTACCTTTTCAACGGTTGAGATCCCAGAAGCTTATTAGATCCTAGCTCGCCGGTTTGCCATGGGTCCACCTCGTCCCAAAAGACTGGCCTTGCCCTCAACTCTCACACTTGAGGCGAGTAAGAAAGCGGAGCTCGCCTCGAAGAAGGGCGATATTGGTGGCTCTGGGACTCAGAAGGGGCCCGCCAAAGCTTCGACAAAGGCACAACAGGTCACCCGGTCTAATAGGGAAGGCGGGCGAGGTTCTGCCACGCCCGAGCGAGCTTCCCATCATTCGAAGAGAAGCCTTCAATGTGGCGATGGGTCTCGGGCTGGCGAGGGCGATACGCAAGGTCACAAGAAAGCGCAGACTCTTCTTCGCGATGAGGAAGAGTCTGAACAAGCCGAGCTAGCTGACACAAGATTGGCACAGGGTGGATCGGCCCACTCGACTGCTCCATTGGTGGTCACATCTCTTCAAAGATCGCCGCCTTCCCCATCTCCCTTCGGAGTGCAAACAGAGGATGACACGCTCCTAGGCTGGGATCCCGAGTGAGCTCAGTGAGTAGCTCGCTATCTCGGTTCCATTCCTCGTCGTTTCCTCATATTTTACCTCTCTTAACCTCCAACTGTTTTGACCTCGCAGTTATGCCCCCATTGCTCACCCCAATAGGCACGAGGTGCTTCACTCCTATGAGCGATCTCGATCTCTGACTTTCATGCGCAATATCCCCGCCGGCCTCGTTCGGAATACTGTGAGCGAGGTGCCGAGGTACTGGTCAACTCCTCAGTTGGCGACCATTGAAAGCCAAAACCTAATCGAGAACGCCCAGCTCTCAATGCATTATGCGAGTTGGCTATTGCTCGCAAATCAGAAGGTGATTGACCAGGCCACTCAACCAGAAGAAGGTCGCCAGAAGAGGAATGAGGTCTTCTTGAAAATGGCGGAAACTGCTGACAAGGCTAAGAAGTCTTTAGAGCTCACCGAGGAGAAGGTCGCAATATCTCTGGCTGCTGCGAGGAGTGCCCTCGAGCAGCTGGGCGAGCTTCAGAGGAAGTTCGTTGCTATACAACGCAATGCCGATGCCTTGATAAAGGCCAAGGAGGAAGAGTTCACCGAGAAGCTCGCGCTCGAGGTGGGTGAGCACACTGTGACCAAAAGGAAGCTGGAGCTGCAGCGGGGTTTGGTGAAGGGTGCCGACGAAGAGTGCTCGAAGCTGAGGGATGAGCTATCAGCCAAGATCAACGAGGTCACCGAGCTCCGCAACGATGCCACCTCTTCGGCAAACTTGGCTGCTGTGAAAGCCGAGGCCTCTGACAAAGGATTCGTCCAATGTTATGCCGAGGTTCTAAGGACCATTTGGTGGGTGCGGACTCACAAGGACGATGAGGTCGCCGCCGTGGTGGGTGACTTCAAAGAATGCCTGGACAAGGCCCCTTTCCCGGATGAGACCGAGGATATAGGCGACCTTCCAGAGCTCGGGATCCCTCTCGACTTTGTTCCGGCACATTTCAAAATTATAAACATTGTGCCCGTGCTGGAATTGAACGTCGCGGAAGAGGAGGTTACTGAAGAAGGAGAGAGAACCCCCCCACCATGGCACAACTTCAGGAAGCTTGTGGGGATGCCATGCTGAACCTCGGCGAGTTGGACACCAGTGGGTGTACCGGCAACATCACCATTCTGCCCAAGCTTTCTCCTCAAGATTGCCAAGATGCTGGTGGCGAGGTTGCTCCCGAGGTCGCCAACCCTGAAGCTCTCGCCGACGTTGCCACTGCTCCAACTCCCCAAGTCCCCGCAGCTCCAGAGCGCTTTCCTAGTATAGCCTTTTGATTTTTTGTTCAAGTCATAGTAGCTCGCCGGGCCATGTATAGCTTGCCCAGAAGGAGCTTATTTTTATACTTCATAGACAATTAGCTAGCCGACCTTTGTGGCTAGCACAACTTCGTATACTTGGGAATTTTTCAAACACCATTTTTGGCCTGAAAATTTCTCAAGTATTTTTGAATGAAATTCGACCCTTTTGCCTCAATCATGTTTATTTACATGTTACGTACGTTATATATTTAATTAGCTCATTTTTATATCTTCGGTACTTATTTGTTCGTTTTATTTTGTTTTCGAGAAGCAAATCGTTCATTTTGTGTCACTTAGGACTACGAATTGTTCCTTCATTTGAATAGTACGTACTCTTCGTCTTACACCACTTAGGGCCGTGAATTGCTCGTCTTAAACCACTTGGGGTAGCGAGTTGTACTTTGTTTAATTCACTTTGGGCGATCGGGTTTCACGAACCTTGTCTTAGACGTCTTAACCGTCTTTTTTGTGAATTTTTCTAACTTAGGGTAGTGATCCTTTAAGAAGGACACACTCGCTAACCTGGGGCACTTTGGCCTTTGCCTTTGAGCCTTTAGATTATAATGTTCGGGACATTGGTCCTTGCATATTATGAAGCTTCGAACAGTTGGTATTTTTTCAAGAAAAACTTCTAACTTCATATAGTAACGTAGTTTACGCTGGTTGCCATCAACACTTCTGATGCGAACCTTCGACTAATCTATTACAAAATCTCGATCCATTAATAAAACTTTTTCAAGTGTGTCGCACTCCAAGTGTATGACGAGGCGTTTCATTCTGTGTCTTCGAGGTCATATGTACCGTTTGCCCAGGCTGCGGTGACCCGGAACGGTCCTTCCCAATTTGGTCCAAATACACCCGGCGGGGTTGTCAGTTTCTTCTTTAGCACTAAATCCCCAACTTTAAACTTTCGATCTCGAACTTGGGAATTATAGTACTTCTCTGCTCTATGCTTGTAGGTGGCATTTTTCATTTCTGACGAAGCTCTGGTTTCTTCAATCAAGTCTTTTTCGACCGCCAAGGTTTCGTCATTCTTTTCGTCGTCGAATCCTACCACCTTCAAAGTCTTATTCTGGACCTCCACCGATACTACTGCTTCTGTTTCGAAGGCCAAGGTAAACGACATTTCTCCGGTACTTGCCCGGTACGATGTTCTGTAAGACCACAGAACCTCCGGAAGTTCGTCTGCTTAGCTTCATTTCTTGTCCTCGAGGTGGATCTTCAATATGTGCTTCAGAATTTTGTTAACCGCCTCGACCTGGCCGTTCGACTGTGGATGGTACAGGGTTGAGTAATTCTTCTTAATATTCCACGAACTGCAAAATTCTCTCAACTTTTAGCCGTCGAACAACCTTCTGTTGTCCGTTATGATCGATTGTGGAAGTCCGAATCGGCAGATCAAACTCTTCCATATAAGGCCGATCATTCTTTCTTGCGTTACTATCGTGAGCGCCTCGACTTCAACCCATTTAGTGTAGTAATCTACTGCTACAACAGCACTTTACACCGCCTCTGCCAGGTAAAAATAGGCCGATCAAGTCGATACCCCATTTTGCAAAAGGCCACGGGCTGAAAACCGACTTTTGCTGAGTGGCTGGGGAGTGGATATTAGGTGCGAAAAGTTGACACTTTCGGTACTTCCGTGCGAAGCTAATGGCATCTTTGCGAAGGGTGGGCCAGCAGTACCCCTGTCTGATTGTCTTGTATGTCAAAGCTTGCCCCCCAGCGTGACTTCCGCAAATTCCCTCGTGGATTTCTTCTAACACCTCGAACCTTTGCTTTTTAGCTAAGCATTTGAGTAGGGGTAGAGAGAATCCACATTTGTAGAGTTGGTCATCCACCAACGTATATCTGGTCGCTTGCCTCACTAGCCGACTAGCTTCCCATGTGTCTTCAGGAACTGTTCCGTCCTTCAAGTATTTTTGGATCGGAGTGAGCCAATCTTCACTATCTTCATCGCCTTCTTGCCCCCCACTCGAGGTCTGGTTTACTTTGTAGTCGGACGTCGAGGGGTTCTTCAGTTTGGTGACTACTACCTCAGTGATTTCTGCTTCGCCGTTACTGGTAGCTAGTCGGGCTAGGGCGTCTGCTTGCGTGTTCTCCAACCTTGGTATCTGATTGATGTAAACCTACGTAAACATCGAGATCAGATGTGCCGTTATCTTCTGGTACGTCATCATTTGCTGATCTTTCGCCTCGTACTCCTCCCAGACTTGGGATATTATTAGCTGAGAATCTCCAAAAATCTGAAGATTGGTTGCCCCCACAGCTAATGATAACCTAAGTCCGGCTATTAGTGCTTCGTATTTTGACTCGTTGTTGGTTGCTCTGAAGTCGAACCAGATCGCGGAGGTGAAGACTTTTCTGTCTGGGCTAATCAGAACTACACCGGCTCCTGCTGCTGTGCTAGTTGATGATCTATCAACATAGAGGTGCCACAGAGCTATACGTCCCCTCGTCGGATCTTGTGGGAAAGTTAGCTCGATAATAAAATTGGCGAGCGCTTGTCCCTTGATTGATGTTCGGGGTGCGTAGGTTATTCCGTACTGGCTAACTTCTAGTGACCATTTCAACAAGCGTCCTGCAGTGTCTGGCCGTGCAACACCTCTACCGGATGGTCGAATAAGTAGGGCCTCAATTTTCTAACACTCATCACCAGTGCGTAGGCTAGCTTCTCAGTTGGGGTGTACCGTAACTCAGCTTTGTGTAAGACTTGGCTTACGTAGTATACTGGTAGATGTGTTTTCGCCTCTTCTCGAACCAGGACGGAACTAATTGCAACCTCCGACGCAGCAAGGTGCATGTACAGTTTCTCGCCAGGTACCTGTTTTGATAGGATTTGGGTGTTCGCCAGGTATGCTTTGATATCTTCGAAAGCTCATTGGCATTCACTCATCCATTTGAAGTGGTTTTTAAGGTGGAGCTTATTGGCTTTAGCCGCTTCCTTATATCTGCGCGTGTTTGCCTTGATTGCCTCAAAAAATGGACGATTTCGATCACCAGACCTGGAGATGAACCTATTCAGGGCTGCCATACACCCGGTCAATCTTTGAATCCCTGGCACAGAATCGGGCGCACTCATTTCGATTATGCATTTGACCTGCATCGGATTAACCTTTATTCCCCGTTGGATCACCAGATGCCCCAGGAACTTCCCGGAATGTACATCGAAGCTACTCTTCCTGTGGTTCAGCTTCATGTTGTAGTAGCGTAGTATGTCGAAGGTTTGCTTTAGGTGGTCGAGGTGGTCCTCCTTTTGCAAGCTCTTGACAACTATGTCGTCCATATATACCTCCATGGATTCGCCGATGTGTTGATCGAACATCTTGTTCACCAACCTTTGGTAGGTTGCTCTGGTGTTAATAAGTTCGAACGACATCCTTTCCCAGCAATACATGTTTTTGTTGGTGTAGAACGATGTATGCTCCTGGTCATCTGGGTGCATTGCTATCTGGTGGTAGCCCGTGAAAGCGTCCATGAACGTTATCATCTCATGGCCTGCGGTGCTATCCACAAGCTGATCGATGTGGGGTAGCGGGAAGTTATCCTTCGGGCATAACTTGTTTAGGTCCGTGAAGTCGAGGCATTGTCTCCACGTCCTGTTGGTCTTCCTCACCGGGATGGGGTTCGCGACCCACTGCGGACATAAGACTTTCTTGATCAGCTTGTTGTCCAACAGCTTCCCAACTTCGGTGGTTAGGGCCGCGTACTTGTCTGGACCATATTTCCTTCATTTTTGGCGGACATGACTCCTTGTTGGATCTATGTTGAGCCTGTGACAGGCGTGTTCCAACGGGATTCCTGTCATATCTTCGTGCGACCAAGCAAACACGTCCAAGTTGGACATCAGGAACAGCTCCATCTTTGACCGGTACGGTTTTGGTAACTCAAAACCTATGAAAAGTTCCAAGTCCCTTTCCGGGTCCACCGGGATCGCTGTCAATTCTTCCATGGGAGCGACCTTCCTTTTTTGGCTCTTCCACCTTGGATCGTTGATGAACTCATCCCATTCTTTTTGTGACATCCGCGCAGGTTCGTGGCCTATGCGTGGTTCGAAGTCATCAGCTTCGCCTTGAACTTGGGCAGGTTCACCAACTTGCACTGGTTCTAATAGTCCATCAACTTGGGATGGTTCCGCAACCTGGGGAGCTGGGTCAACCTCCATTGGCACTGGTTCTTGACCTCCCGCGGGTTCTCCATCTTGGACTTCGTCAACCACTTCCATGGGCGCAGGTCGCGGACCTAGCACTGGCTCCTGTACTTGGCTAGTTTGAGCTTCCTCCACTCCCTCCATTGGTGTCGGTTGTGCGTCCCACGCAGGTTCTGGGACTTGGTCCATTTCAGCTGTGTGTTCCGGCAGGTCACCTACCTCCATCAACTCGGGCTCAGCCGAGATGATGTCTAGGATGTTTGGTTCGTCTACCGGAATCTGAATATTTTCTTCAAGGACTTGAACCTGCATCACGGATTTCCTGACTTGGCCATCCTTGATTTGGAGCAAACATTCACGGGCCTTTTTCTGGTCGTCTTTAATGGTTCTGGCACCTTTTGGAGTTGGAAATTTTAAATAGTAGTAGTAGGTCGAACACGCCGCTTTGAATTCATTAATAAAAGGGTGGCCAAAGAACCTGTTGTAGGAGGACTGCTGGTTGACAACAAGGAAATCTATTAACCTAGTCAGTCTCTGCTCTGGGTCCTCGGCCGATACAAGCTGGACGCTCAACCTGATACTACCTAAGGGGACGGTTATAGCTTCCCCGAATCCCACTATCCAGCATTGTTAGGTTCTACATACAACTCAAAATCACCTAAGGCATCTAAGGTGGATTTGAAGAGTATGTTGGTGAATGCGCCAGTGTCCACAAGCAGCCTGTGAACTCGGACGTTCATAATGTTGGCGCTTATCACCAACGAGTCGTTGTGGGGTGTCAGAATCCCCTCCAAGTCCATCGAAGAGAAAGTCAGTTCATCAGTAGGTTGCTCGGCGGGCTTGAAACTGGAGTTGCATTCTTGAACTTGATTTACGGCCCGGACTTCGGCCTTCCTCTGCCTTTTGGAAATGGAGGATCTCCCATCCTGGAGACCTCCGGCAGCTCCGATCACTTCCTCGAGAACCAGGAGTTCTCTAGTAGGCTCTTGGTTTTGCTGAGGTTGGGGAGGTGCCCTTTGCCTATGTTGAGGGCCACGTCGGTCCTCGTCCCCCTCTTCATCCTCTGACACCTCCCTCCTTTCGACCCTGGTTCTCTTTGCTGGTGCCTTCTTGACGAACTCGACCAACTTCCCGTCCTCGTAGAATTTCCACAGTTGCTTGAGGAGGTCTCGACATTCGCTGGTGAAGTGGCCGATTGACTGGTGGTAGGCATAGTACTTGTTGGGGTTAAGCTGTGTGCGGTCTTGACGGATTCTCCTTGGTTCGCTCAACAGGGCTTTGTCCTTGACCGCAGTAAAAACATGGTCAATGGAGACGGTGAGAACTTGGTTGAGCTTCTCCTTGAACTCGTCGCCGTCACCAAAAGCTTTCAAGTTTCGGGGGGCTTTGTACGTGCCCCCGGACTTCTTCCCGTATGGCTTCTTCTCTTCTGAGGCACCGACCTCTTTCAGGAGGGCCTCCTGCATAGCCACGAACACCTCAGCTTTGTGTTGAAACTCGGTGTAGGTGTTCGGGCATGCTAGGTGCATTTCCTTCCATAGCTCGGTGCCTTTCCTAAGTCCAGCCATCACCGCAACGATTTTGGAATCCTCGCTCACCAGCTCACCTTCTAGCAGGATCATATCGAACCTCTCCAGGTACTGCTGGTCGGTCTCATTGTCACCTTGGTGGATGTTGGCGAGCCGGTGCTTCTGGGTCAGATAGGACCCGAATCCAGAGAAATGGGACAGGAACTCCCGCGTGAGTTGGCCGAATGATTGAATTAACCCCGAGGCGAGTGATGAGAACCAGCGATGAGCTCGGTCCCCGAGGGTCGGTGGGAAGTTCCGGCACTGAGTGGCGTCAGTGGCACCCACCGAGATCATATAGTCTGCATACTTGGTCAGGTGGATCTTCAGGTCAGATTCACTCTCGTATGCAGACATCACCGGGAATTGGATTTTCTTCTGGACCGGTGCTTTGAGGACGGCAGGTGCCAGAGGAGATGCGGGGAGAGTGGTGGCGTCAGGTCCGCCGGATTTGGCTGCCACTTGCATTTGCAGCATCTCGATGGCTTTTTTCAATGTGGCCAGTTCGTCATTGCGGGCCATCTCCTGTGGAGGCTGTTCGAAGGTCGTGCGCCTCGTTGACACACGTCCTCGCAGTCCCTCGCTCTGGGGTGACCCCTCGGTGATGGGCCAGAACTGGCGTCCACCATTCGGGCCCAACCTATCTGCTGCGGGCCTTCTCAATCGATCATGGGCGGACCTATGAGGCTGTAGGTCTGATTCTCCCATATGCGATGAAGAAGGGGCCACCGTTTGTTCGTTCTATTCGCATCTCGGCCCCATTCTGCCCTGGAGGACCTCCCTTCTCTGTGATTGATGGGTGGCAGATGCTTCGGTATAGGCTGGAGCTCGTACATCATGTGGACCTGGTCCTTTCGCCGCTTTGGCATTCCCGGCGCGCTCCGTGTGCTGGCGAGCTTGAGCGGAGCTCGCCTCCTGCTCAGTGGGAAGGTCGCTAGCCTACCTCGGGTTTGTGTGGCCTGTGTTTGCCTGTTGGTATGTCCCCGAGTCTCATTGTCGGGAGTCCGCCGAGGTACTATGGCGAGCTCGCTCTATTACCTCTGCTGTAATCTTTGCAGGGTAGCAATTATGCATTGGAGCTCGTCTGGGTTGTTGGCAAGGTCCCTCAGGGTGGGGTTTAGTTCGTCATGAGCTGCTGAAGCTCGCTGGGGAGCTCATGGGGCCTTGTACTTTTGGGGAGCTCGGCGCGAGGTTTTCCCTTCAGCTTGGTTCTGGTTGTCATTTCCCTTCCACCTCCTAGTCGTCGCCGAGGTTTGTTCCTTTGACATGATTTAACTTCCAGATGAAGGTTGCTTAGGTCGCCGACTTCCAGTTAAGGTGATTTTGCACAGGTTTTTATCTAGCCTTGCGTGCGATAAATTATCCAGAATCTAGTTTATTTGTGTACACGCACGCGTTTAAAAGCCTTTTTGCAGAATTTACAAACCCAAAAATCTGGGTTTTTGCTTGAAAAACGAAAATATATGTATATCTTCAAGTGCTCTTGAGTCTTGGCCAAGAACACCTTCAAATCTTCAAGTAACCCTCACTTCCGCTCTCAAATTAATTTTTTAAGAATCTTCAAGTGCGCCCTCCTTCTAGCGATAAATTGTTGATAGAATTTAGTAATGATGTAATTAGATGGCTGTTATGGCATATGATTTTATCAAACAATAATCTATGGAATATTAGTTCTTGGATGGATAATATAGAGAGAGAAAGTGAGAGCTTAGATAGAGAAAATAATTGTGTATTGTGAATACTTGGAGAGAGAAAGATACAAGAGAGACATATATAAATAGGCCTACATGTGTTAGGTGACACCCTATGAGCCTATTCGGCTTTAGGTGTTGACAAGTGTTCTTGGTACTTGTCCTAGTTCATCATTCATGCTACCTTTACCACCTTCTCCTACTACATATCTATGTCCTATTTATCACTAGCAACTCGGATTCTTGAACTATGCTAGCTTCCAGACGAGCTCCATTGCCTTGTGTAGTTTTTAGGAATAATGTGGTGGTGGACTCTTGCTTGGTCTCCGTGGATAGGGACGAGCTTCATTTCAAGTGGGGAAGCTCGCCTGCGTCCCCCTCTCTCCTGACATAGTTTGTGGCTTAACCTGTTCCATCAGGAGCTTGGGCGAGCTTCATTCTTATCTTGCCGAGCTTCCCTGTGTTGACCTCGGTCCAAGCTGATGACAGAGCTTCTACACAAGCTGGCGACCTTCTTAGCCTTGAGATAATTCCATGATTATTCTTAGGTAATTCGCCTATCAACAAACATAACTTTTTCTAAAAATCGAAAAAAATCTTAAAAAA
>JAPKLY010000040.1:741570-764032 GCA_026898435.1 Prunella vulgaris
CCCCCCACAAGCTTCAGAGTGAGAAAAATTTATTATGCTTTGAATTTCATTATCTGGTACACATCTTCTTAATATTTGATCAGGACAATACTTAAAAAGATATGGGTCATCCCAAAAGAAATTTCTTACTTCCCTAAAAAATTTCTTTTTATCTTGAGCATTCCAATGAATTGGAATTTGACCTGTCGCAAGAAAGTTAGCAAGATCCGCAAACCATGGACCTTTAGACACGGTGAATAATTGCTCATCGGGAAAAGAGTCATTTATGGGGCTTACCTCGAAAGATTCATCACATGTAAGTCTGGATAAGTGATCGGCCACTACATTTTCCACTCCCTTTTTATCTTTGATTATTATATCAAATTCTTGAAGTAAAAGTATCCACCTAATTAATCTTGGCTTTGCATCTTTCTTTGCTAGTAGATATTTTAAAGCCGAATGATCAGTATAAACAACAATTGATGAGCCAACAAGATAAGATCTAAATTTTTCTAGTGCAAATACTACAGCAAGTAATTCTTTTTCAGTAGTGGAATAATTCATTTGAGCACTATTAAGAGTTTTACTTGCATAATATATCACATAAGGTTTCTTATCTTTTCTCTGTCCTAACACGGCTCCAACAGCATAATCACTAGCATCACACATAATTTCAAAAGGTAGAGTCCAATCAGGAGGTTGCATAATAGGTGTAGAAGTGAGCATTTCTTTGAGTGTTACAAAAGCCTTTTCACAAGAGTCATTCCACTCGAATACTATATCTTTTAATAAAAGGTTGCATAATGGTCTTGAAATTGTGCTAAAAATTTTCATGAACCTTCTATAAAAACCTGCATGTCCTAGAAATGATCTAATATCTTTAACTGATTTTGGTGTTGGTAGGTTGGCTATTAGATCAATTTTTGACCTGTCAACTTCTAATCCTTTTGATGAAACAATGTGGCCTAACACAATTCCTTCAGTTACCATGAAATGACATTTTTCCCAATTAAGGACAAGATTTTTCTCCTCACATCTAGCTAAGACTTTAGCCAAGTTTATTAAGCAATCATCAAAAGAATTTCCAAAGACAGAGAAATCGTCCATGAAAACTTCAAGAAAACGTTCAACCATGTCACTGAAAATACTTACCATACATCTTTGGAATGTTGCTGGAGCATTACATAATCCAAATGGCATTCTACGATATGCAAACGTTCCAAAAGGACATGTAAATGTTGTTTTTTCCTGATCTTCTAGTGCAATTGCAATTTGATTATACCCTGAATATCCATCTAAGAAGCAATAAAATTCATGCCCAGCAATTCTTTCCAAAATTTGGTCCATAAAAGGTAAAGGAAAATGATCTTTTCTTGTCATTAAATTTAATTTTCTGTAGTCAATGCATACATGCCAACCAGTAACAGTCCTAGTTGGAATCAATTCATTTTTATCATTTTTTACTACAGTTACTCCAGATTTCTTAGGCACAACTTGAGTAGGACTTACCCATTTACTATCAGAGATAGGATAGATAATATCATTGTCTAATAGCTTAATCACTTCATTTCTCACCACTTCTTTCATATTCGGGTTAAGTCTTCGTTGCATCTGCCTAGAGGGTTTAGCATCTTCCTCTAAATAAATATTATGACTGCAAATTAATGGGCTAATTCCTTTTATATCTGATATAGACCACCCTATCGCATGCTTGTGAATCTTTAATATCTCTAATAATTTATGCTCTTGATCATAACTTAACTTAGAGGATATTATTACCGGATAAGTATCATTAGCACCCAAAAAAGCATATTTCAAATTTGATGGTAAAGGCTTCAACTCTAAAACTGGTGGTTGCTCGCTTGAAGGGGTTGGAGCCTTTTCGGACTTTGATAATTGTTCAAATTTGAGTTTCCATTCATTAAGCTTTGAAACTTGTGAAATCATAGGAATGGAATCAAACTCCGAACTGTTATCATTGACACAATCATTTATCAAATTTTCTAATGGATCAGAAAATGAGGTTATCAATTGTTCAAGCGTACATGTCTCAATTACATCAATTTCATTAGCCTCATCATTACTTTGTGGTTGCTTAGAAATGTTAAAAACATTTAACTCCAAAGTCATATTTCCAAAAGAAAGATTTAAAACACCATTTCTACAGTTTATTAAAGCATTAGAAGTTGCAAGAAATGGTCTTCCTAAAATGATTGGATGTTGAGATGATGGATTTGAGACTGGGCATGTGTCTAAAACAATAAAATCTACCGGAAAATAGAATTTATCAATTTGCACTAACACATCCTCTACTATACCTCTTGGAATTTTTATAGAACGATCTGCCAATTGAAGTGTGACAGTAGTTTTCCTTAATTCTCCCAAATCCAGTTGTTTATACACAGAAAACGGTAAAAGGTTAACACTCGCACCAAGATCAAGAAGTGCATGTTCTACTTTTGTATTCCCAATAATACAAGATATTGTTGGACAACCAGGATCTTTGTATTTAGGAGGGGTTTCTTGTTGAAAAATTGAACTTACACTCTCTGTTAAAAATGCCTTATTTTCAACATGTAGTTTTCTCTTTACAGTACACAAATCTTTCAAAAATTTGGCATAAGATGGAACTTGCTTTATTGCATCTAGTAGTGGAATGTTAACTTTTACTTGTTTCAAAACCTCAAATATTTCAGAGTTTTGGTCCAATTTCTTAATTGGGTGTAATCTTTTAGGAAAAGGAGCAGTGGATGATTTCTTAATAGGGTTTAAATTCTTATTTTCATCTTCTCCTTTATTTATATCTTCATTATTCGGGGTCTGGGTTGACTCAACTTCCTGTTTCTCAAGGTTGATTGTTTTGTCAATTAATTTTCCACTTCGTAAAGTGGTGACAAAATTAACATTTTCTGGTGCATTAGAGGAACTTTGACATTGCCCAGCAGGATTTTGTTGAGGTTGGGCAGGAAACTTTCCTTTCTCAACTGTTCTTAAGGAATTAGTTAAAGTAGATAATGTACTTTTAATATCATTGATGGCTTGTGACGTTTGGTTGTTGACGGTTGTTTGTCCTTGCATAAAGGCTTGTAAAGTTTCTTCAAGGCTTTTTATATGTGGTTTATTATGTTGGGTGAAATTGGAATTGGGGTTTTTCTGGGTGGGAAAAGGTTGTAACACACTTTCATTTTTCCACTTAAAGTTTGGATGATTTTTCCAATTTGGGTTGTATGTTTCAGAAAAAGCTGATGGATATGAATTTTGAAAATTAGATAATGCATTTACTTGTTCATGACACATCTCTTTGAAAATAGGAATTTGTGGGCATTCATTAGTTACATGTCCATTAATGGCACAAATTTCACATATGTCATCATTTTGCACAAATTTTACTTCCTTAGGTTTCTTTAGTTGCAAACTTTCAACTTGTTTAGTTAAACTTTCAATTCTAGCATTTAGATCGTCTTCTTGACTTAAATTATATTTTCCTTTAGAATTTTCAAGCTTCGATCTAATTGAGCCTTCAGAAGTATTTTCATTATACCAAGATTGAGTTTTTTCAACTAGATGGTCTAAATACTCAAGTGCATCATCAGGATTTTTATCCAAAAATTCACCATTACACATCATTTCCACAAATTGTTTTGTTTCAGCGTTTAAACCTTCATAGAAGAAACTTACGGTTCTCCAAGTTTCAAAACCATGGTGAGGGCAAACATTTAATAAATCCTTAAAACGTTCCCAACATTTAAAATATTGCTCATCACTCTTTTGGAAAAAATTCTTGATTTCTTTTTTTAAAGCATTCGTCTTATTAATCGGGAAGAATTTTTTCAAAAATTCAGTTTGAATCTGTTGCCAAGATGTAATTGAGTTTGGTTTAAGAGAATTAAGCCAAGTTTTTGCTTTATCTTTAAGAGAAAAAGGAAATAACTTTAGCTTAATAGCTTCTTGAGTACATCTTGGTTCATTAAATGTTTCACAAATTTCTTCAAATTCTTTTAAATGCAAGTAAGGATTTTCAGAGTCAAAACCATGATAATTAGGGAGCAATTGAATCATACCATGTTTAAACCTAAAATTATCTGCATCTTGAGGGTACACTATGCATGATGGAACCGAATTTCGTTGGGGTTCAATAAATTCACGCATAGAACGCACATGCAAATTTTCATTATTGCGTCTTTCAAAATCATTTTGGTTTTGAACATTATCTCCATCAACACTTTCATTGTCTGCCATACTTGATGCAATATTTCTAAAATTAATGTTATAACCTCTTATTAAACGACCACTTATAATATCACGAGTCCAATTATGCATACAAATAAATATAATACAGTAGAGAGATAGAGAGAAGAACTCACAAACTTGTGAGGATAAACCTCACAACCGATGGATTTGTTCTCCGCAAAACCTCCCCGGCAACGGCGCCAAAAACTTGATAGCTCCTTGAGAGTTACGTACCCAAGTGTAGGTTGATTTCAAGTAATAAAATTTCTCGGGAGACCGAGTGTCGAACCACAGGGAGATTTGGAAGAAAAAGATATTATCTAGTTGAGAGGTTTAAATAAAGTAACAAAATACTAGAGCTTCGGGATTCCACTTTAGATAAAAATACTAGAGTTATGATCTTGGTTATCTTTGATAACTCAATCGAAATCTAACAATCAAGTGATTTCAATCGGAAGATATAACTTTGAGCACATATAATACTTTTGAAAAGTACCTTTAGAAATTCGAACAAGTTTATAAAATCAATAGTTGATATGTAAAACTAAGCATTTGTTGTGCCAATAAGTCTACAACAAATCAAAGTAATGACACATCAAAACCTCTCTTAAAAACTCTTCAAATGACTAAAGGATTAAAACTTTGAAAATCTTTATTGAATAACCAAGAACATTACTAATACTTTACTAAAGCTTCATCCCTAACTCTAGTAAAATATTTAGCTACTCATACTAATACAATAAGAACTCATATTTCTAAGAGAGATACTAGACTAAGATAGAAGGATTACAAGGAAAATGGGATGCCTTCAAGGGTTGCTAAAGGGCTCTTTATATAGGCCTCCAAATAGTGAATCATGAAGACTTTAGGAACCAATTCACGTGGCCTGTAAACATCAGTAATTTAATTGCCCTTGCCGTCTGAATTTCATCTTGACTTCTGAATGAAAGTTGTAGGCCGTTGGATTAGCTTTCCAAGGAATCTAAGATCTCCAAAATTGGATCTCTAGATTGTGAGTTATGACCATAATAGTGGAGTTGGTAAAACTGGATTGTTTTTCTCCGCGAATTTATGGTGGTCTATTGAAAAACAGATATCTCAGCTTGCACAAAATCAACGCCTTTAATATTTCTACTGTGTCTTGATGAATTTCTTGGCTAACCAATGGATTTGGTCTTGTGTAAATTGGACTTTTGTGTGATTTATGGTGAATTATTTCCCAACATGTGTACTGAGATGGCGGAATTTTGAAGCCCTGCATTGATTGTCATTTTGACCATTGAAGCCGGAACTTTTGACACTTGAGCCCTGAAGACAAGTTGTAGAGCAACGAATTAGTGATCAAATACAACTGGAATTGGTTCAATTGGTTTAGTGAGGCTCCAGATACTGTTCAAATATGAAAATGTGTTTTGAGTCCAAACATTGGACAGAATTGGAGTCTTCACTTATGAGTACAAATACAATCCAAACATGTAAAATTGGATCACTAAAGTGTCTTAAGTATTTAGTACATTGTCTTAGGTGTTCAATATCATAAAATTTGGATAAATATAACTCCACTTAAGACCTCAACAATATACAATAGACATAATGGTTAGGTTGAATTATACATATGCTTCTTATTTAAATAGAAAACATAAATACTTATAACTAATTAGAAAGTGTGAAATTATATATAAATACGCTAAACAATACATTATAGTACACAAAATAATACACAAAATAGGTAAAAAACATGCATACTTAAACGCTAATCATTCTTCTACACCAAATTCGATCAGAAACACTGTTTAATCCAGAATCAATGAGCAAATCCTTCTGATCAGACGTTTCTCGTCCAATAACACCTCGAAGATAACAAGTGTTCATCACCAAGGTCCAAGATCTCTCCGATCAAGTGTTCCAGATCAAATTCACTTCGAAGATTTGAAGATCGTTTTTCGTCAAATTCAAGACGTTCTTCATAAAAAATTCTTCCAAAGACCAACGCTCGATCCAAAACAAGACGACTCTGTCCTTGGATAAGTGTTTCAAGTCAAAAGTCCAGTCAAGTCAAAATCAAATCAAACTAAGTCAAAATTGAAGGAGAATCAAATGATCAAGTTAGAGAGAGAACCCGAAAATCAAAAAATTCAATTGTATATCATTCAAATGTTAATAAATATTTTATTATACAAGAATTGTTATTACAGTACATAATAATAAAAGATAATTAATAATTCTTTTTAAATAAGGTGATTATTATTTCATTTAATTATATATTTTTTTATTTATAATTATTTCTCATTTATACCCTTATGCAAAAGGAGCAATTTTTTTTTCTTTTTTTCTTCAAATTAGAGTGTAATACTAGTGATTCAATTACTATAGATATATTTATTTATCCAACATACCTAAGCATTCCTTAATTCATTTGATACCTCGTTTATGATTAAGTGTATAAACAAGTGATACTATAATAAATGAAAAATCTATCTCTATTAAAATTAAAAAGAATGTACTTAATTAAAGTGAAATGCATGAGTTATTAAATAATTCGGAGAGGCTGGATGAATAATAACATGTTTTATAAGCGCTTTGATTTGTAAATGAAATGGTATAACTAGATGAGTTAGAGTTCATTTGGTTCGTAAGATAAGATACTTTTATCTTACGAACCAAATGAGCCCTTAGAGTTTTAAGTATCTATAATTTAAAAGTCATGAATTTGAACCATAATTTTATATAAAATTGGAACAATTGTATGTTAGTTAAAAAATGTGACTATATTTATAAATTAATTTATAATATTTGTATAAAAATATAATTTTTTTCTATACAAAATATATTATTTTTGTACAAAACTAATTTATAATTTTCCAAAAATAAAAATAAAAATTGATACTGCTTTTAGCACTTATACCGAAAGCAATACCTGCCTTATTTCTAGAAAACTAGATACACGTCCTTCAGCCTGTGATTATTAGTACATTTTTCTTTTTTATTTATTTCAGCATTATTTGTGCACGTCCAAATGAAAACCTCGTTGAATATTAATAATATCTTCTAAAAATATCATTTTAAAATCAATAGAACGCATTCTCAATAATTCAAAATTGAAAAAGTAAAATTTCTTAAAATCTGTGCGCGAAGAAGTGTGCAAAAAATGCCATGACAAATGGAGTATTTGATTTTCGTATTCTAAATGGACACTTGATTTTTTATTACTCGGTACATAATGAGATGGAGATTGTAACCGTTGAATTTGTGCTCCTCGAAGAGAATTTCGATCCGATATATTACTCGCCCAATTTCAATATTTGGTGAATGATAAACTGAGTTTTTAAGTTTATTATAACAAATGAGAAATGAGAAATGAGAAAGTAGAGAAATAAGAAATGAAGGGAAAAGCAAAAACCTTTATCCCACGTTGGAAAATTGTTGTTGAGAAAGTGGGTATATAAGTCATTAGCTTGTAAGAAAGTTATGAGGTTATACTCCCCCATACTCTACGCCTGCACGCAGGGGGTGTAAATCATGACCGAATTTGACCTAAAAATCTTGAACTTGTGTGCGAGCGCGACATGCGTACACGAATGCTGCGTATACGAATGTCGCAACAATTTGGTGACGGATTGACAAACTAAGCTTTGCCTAGGAGCCATCATGCTGAGAGGTGACAACAGTTCATTTTAAGCAAGATAAAACCTCGAACTTGTGTGTGAGCGCGACCTGCGTACACGAATGTCGCAACAATTTGGTGGCGGATTGACAAACTAAATTTTGCCTAAGAATCATCCTGCTGAGAGGCGACAACAGTTCGTTTTAAGTAAGATATTGTGTTATATCGTTATATCTTGAGAAATAAGTGTCTCATTGATTCATTAAGCACCTAGACTGAGAAACATTATTTGTTTAAGAAAATCATGATCTTCACGAGCCTCGATTTTCCGTACAATTTTACTATTATTTTCAGCCATCATGTGGCATATTTTCCTACAGTAACTCCTCATAGACTGTTGAGCTTGTGCCTCTTGCTTGTTTTCATTTTTTTAAAAGAATTCTTTAAAAAGTTGTGTTTCACTTTTAGTGCGACATCATGCATGGAAAATAAAATATTCACCTTTTTTTTTTTCTCAGGGAACCATGTGGAGTTAGATAAATTATGCTTCACAATCACTACTAAAATTAAGAGAAAATGTTGCTTTTGGGATTCAAATCTGGTAGTGTGTCAAATGATGTTGAATCCTATAGAACTTCATGTTAAAGCGCAGGACTGCTCAGAGATGAATGTTGATTTTAGATGGTGAAATCACCTTAGTGTTGGATGTGTTATTTATCATAGAGCTTATTGTTAGCGTCTGTCTCTTTTGTGTACTTTCTATATCCTCTCGATTGATTTGGAGTAATTGTGTTACTTGATTGGTGTAGTCAAGAGGATAGTAAATGGATCAATTGTACCTTTAATATTAATATTTATAAAAGATCGTTTCCTTTAAAAAAAAATAAAAAAATCATCCGATCATCACATAAGACTCTCATTGATGGGTCACCCCAGATAACGACCCTATCACGTTTGTACTTTTGCAAAAGTTATCAGATGGGTCCGGCAATCTACCTTAATTTGTGTAATGAATTTGGAAATGCGTCGAATTAACCCAATTCTTATCGAAACCCAACAAATTCGAAAGGATGCTCAACCGAGTACTTGCATTTTGTAGCAAGGGGGTTGGGAACAAATGAGGGAACATCGTCTAAGAAATATAATAAAATACGAGATGAAACATCAATTAAAATGTAATAAAACAAGGTAGATTGAATCTTAATTTTTAAAGGAATAATTTTAAATTGGTACATTTTTAAAGTGTTATTTTCAAATTGATACAAAATTTTTGCATCACAGAGTAAACATAAGTTGAACTATTTTGGTTTTTTTTTTTTTTACATAACGTACTAATTTGAAAATAGTATTTTAAAATGTACCATTTCACGACTGTCCATTTTTAAACTATAAATGCAAACAACATTCATTCGCACGACCCGAATGCCCATTTTTGCCATTCTTGTTTGGACAAAGGGGGGGGGGGGAGGGTGAAGAAATTAATTTACCACAAAAAAAATGGTTTTATGGTATGTAATGTGGATAATTTCTATCAAAAGTACAGAATAGGATATTAACATTTCCTTTTCTGGCATTTAATGATTTGCATACCTATTCAATTTCGTAACAATTGCCCAGAAAAGAAAGTGCAAATTCCAAGTGTACCTTAAGAATGACAATAGCTTCTTGAATTTAACAAAAAATATCAGTTCCTCAAAAGTTCATGCCATCTTTTTATTTACACAGGCAGACCTGCAGGAGAAAAAGGAGACCCCTCAGATCACATACGGAAGTTTCCTCGAGCAACAACGTGATAAGATGTTCCTATTATGTGCATCTTCACATACAGACCTTACCTTTTAAAACGTGAATAAATTTTGTTTAATTTCCTTCACCCTAATCTTATCCATAAAATAGAGTTATTCAAATGTTAGCTATACTTTTTTTTGGATGGTCAGAAGTATTATTTGATTGCATGGTATTAGCCTAAAAAAAATGCATTTTTCTACCGCTAAATCCATGCTCAAGCTAACAAAACAAGTCTCGAGGAATTAACGAAGTTTAAGAGTTCAGAGATAGACAAACCTTGTAATCTGAAATTGATCAGAAGAATCTGTGCTTAATGGCCTACTTCAGACAAAGTAATTCAGTACAACCAGGTTCAGTTTTTGAGAGTTAGTGGAAGCAAAGATTCCATGATACTGGCAAAGGAGGGCCGTTTCCAGGGCTCACTGCAGTTTTGTTGAAAAAGTGAGTAAAGAGTAGTGAGTTCAACTCTAATGCTAATCTACTTTTGAAAAAATTGAATATTGATAGGTTTCAAAGCTCTCCTGCATAAATCTGTGATGCTAAATGTATTTAAATTAACCAAACCCTTAACTTGGTAAAAGACAACTAAATGTGCATCCAGGTAAAAACAGCATTACGTGCATTTGTAAGTGAGAATCCATGCATGCCTACGTATGCTTGCCATGAGGGAGCAATATAAATTACTATAAGGTGCATGATGCTACAGTCTAAAAATTCAATATGCACGTTAAATTTAGGTCAAAATGGGTTGCATCAAGTTTGCATTCAGTCACCAAACTATATATATAAAAGAAGTCCTATATCATGCCACTATATCTATAGTTACATATATACACTCACTTCACAAGAATCATTAGCCACTTTACAAGAAATCATAAGCCAGATAGTTCACTCACTTGGCCCAGCAGGCTAAAATTATGGCTGCAACCTGAGGATTTATATCTCGTGGCAATTCAAGCCTTTTCCCCTTAAAACCGACTGCTGCCACAACCTGGAATATAAAGTTAAATTCACATTAAATGGCTGGAAAAAAAAATTAACGGATAATGGAATTCTTCTACAGAAACACAAGACTTTTGAAGGAAATTCTAAGCAACAATAATTGGAAAACACAAGCCAATTTCTATTATTTACTTTTTTTCCCCTATATTTACGGGCTCTCCACCTCGGATTTCAAAATTTAGCATCCACCGTAATGGCATCTTTGTTAGTACTTTGTATAATCAAAATAAGTACATAAACAGATAAATAAATGAAGAAGAAGATATACAGTCTTTCTACAGATGGAACAACAACATCCCTTCTGACAAATTTCAACAGCATCAATAATTCGCAAGCAATAGCCAATTTTACGAATGTGAACCTATGCATGGGTCTGTAGATTTGCCCTTCATTTAACTTAAAATATTAAAGCCAGTATACCAACCTGTGCAGGATTCAAGTTACCCCACGGTTGCTGCAAGGTTGCCAGCTCCCACAAAATCACACCGAAACTGTACACATCTGATTTTTCATTTGATAGTTCATCACGAAGGACTTCAGGTGCCATCCACTCAGGCTACCATATAAAAAGGAGAAGCTTCTTGTTGATTAATCAAAATACCGAAACTGACAAGATCTTTATGCATCAGATGCATAAAAGAAATTTTACTTACAGTTCCAGCAGCAGATTTGGATGAAAGAAATGTGTTTTCTTTTAAACGGGAAAGACCGAAATCACAGACCTGATGCAGACAGTACACAAGTAAGGAAATAAAAATGAATAAATAGTTTTAATGGGAATCAGTTAGTATACTGAGTCCGGCACGAAATGATGAACTGAGATATTTACATATCCTACTAGCTTCATATACTGTATAAAGGTGCCAACTATGGAGGCAATTTTGGAAGTGAGGAACATAACAGAGGGGATTTTACTGTAAGTTTGGAGTTAAGAATGTGGAGCTTTTGCAATAAAGGAGAAATATTTGGCCCTTTAAATCAGATAGACACAACTATGCTCAATGTTTAACATGGAAGGATCTCTACCTACCAAAGACACATTAAATATCCTAAGAAATAGAATCCATCTCATGAACAACTGTATATTTATACCAAGTGTAGGACCAGCTATACATCATACTTATCTATCACCTCATCCAGCATATGTAAGCACAGCTAAACAACATACTCATCTACCACCTCATCCGGGACACAAAACTCAAAAATCTGCATCCTAAAGACCTTTTTTTAATTACCTTGACAGTGTACTTTTTGTCAACTAAGAGATTGGGAGATTTCAAGTCTCGATGAACAATTGGAGGATTGAGCGTGTGAAGATAGTTCATCCCCTTAGCCTGTAAAGAAAGTTTGCGGTCATCAAGTCAAAACATCAGACTGCAAAGAGAAAGAAAGGGTGGGGGTGGTGGGGGTGATTGTACACTTGACTTTGACATAAAGCTGCTGACAAAATGAATTGAATGCATACCACATCATAAGCCATGTTCAATCGACGTCTCTCATTCAAGACTTCTTTTGCACCTTGTTTATGTAAAAGTCTATACAGACTACCTCTGAAGAGTAAATGTGAACTCATGAACAGTTAGAACATTGCTAAATGAAATATGATAATTACGATAATAACATCCAAATCTCAATTTTAGGACATATACCTTGATAAGTATTCTGTTACGATGGACAAGTTTGGCGCCTCAATGACAGCACCCATAAGAAGCACAATATTTGGATGGCGAAATCTTTTCATGATCGCCACCTTAACCAAGGAAAGAAGTAAAGACAAGGTAAACAGGGAAAAGGAAAGTTACTGTTTAGACAGAATCAGCATATACCTCTCGCAAAAATTCCTTGAATCGCTCAGAGTCAGCATGGAAATCTTGTTCCATGAGAACCTTTACAGCTACATCCTGAAAGGCATGGCCTCTCGTAAAAAAATTTATTGACATCACAGACCAATATTAAAATAAAGGGAATGAAGATAATAATAAGTTGGATGTAATGAACACAGTGGACTCAGAATTGATCTTCCAACCAAACAACACAATGGGCAATAAGTTCGTGGTCATGGGAGTAAATGTGTTAAGCCTTCTGAAGGACCAGAAAAGTAGATATCTTACCGAACCATTCCATTCAGCACGATGAACTGTACCAAAAGAACCTGCATGTGCAGACAATTTTAAATCATAGAAAAAAATTCAGAAGAAACTGCAATTGCTCTTTCTCATAATATGACAAAAATATAACAGAGTTTTTCTAGAGCAATATTTCACTATCTTGGAGCAAACAAAATGAAAATACCTGATCCAATTCTCTCCTTGATAACTAGATCACTCCAGCGAATCTTCAGGTCGTCAACATCACAGGACAGTTCTGCACTTGATCTTGATTGAAAAGGTAAGCCTCGTTCACCAAACCTCACATCTTTATTTGCATTTCCTCTCGGATCTGGTTGCCCAATAAGTGGCTGAACAACTTTCTGCCCGATTGGAGGGAGAATCCTTAAAGGTATTGATCCTTTGAGTATATCTGTGGGATTGAAAGTATCAGATGGTCATGAAACAATGGTTCTTAAAATTCATCGTGGAAGTCAAGGATAAAGGTGGCATACGGGAAACTTCATCTTGCTTGCTGGGGTTTGTTGGACTAGTTCTATCCTCATTGGTCCTCTCTAATCGTTTAGGAAACTTGGAATCACTAGTATCCCCATCGGCAGTTCCAGCTGTCAAAAAAATTAATTCTCTTTATGGATTTGCTTGCACAACTCAACTATATAAAATAAAATCACATATATTTTGATCAATTGCATATCAACAGTACATGGAGTACCAACACAAACTAGAGAAATGCATATGCTGATTCGCACAGAACAAGACAGCATTATCAGTTCAGCAATGTTTACACCCTGATCCAAATTCTGAAGCTCATCAGGATTCTGTGAGATTTTGCAATATTTCTAGAACTAAAATTTATCTTTACTCTCAAGGTAGTTGCCACTAAGTATGAATGATAGTATCAGCTGGAGATTCATCAACTCAAGGGAGGATGGGTGTAAATTTTCAAGCAAAGAATATATACCTCCACACTATAGCATCATTTAGCAGATGATGCTGAAGTGAGGGTGATGAATTTCAGAAATATGAAATTAGTTAGTGTTAGTTATTATTATGACAGACGAGAGATTCATCAAAAAGTAAAAAAATGTAAACATACAAGAACTCTCAATGTACAAATAATCACCTGCTAAAGAATCATCAAATATGAGATTAAGTGATTGGAAGTCCACGAAGTACTGTTTGGCCAGCAACCTGAAGTCAATCATAGGCTCCACCTGCTTGAATCGTGGAAAGCGTAATGGAGAAGATATCGAGATTGTAGAAGGACCATTTGACAAAGAATCGGGCTCACTGAAGAATCCTGGTCTCTCAATCAGATCAATAAGATACTCCCTGCGATCATGCGTTGTCCACAAGGTCAAATCAATGTAGCAATTATACATGCCAATTGAATAACATTAAAATGCACAAATACACCACTATTGTTATTTAGTTTAAGTTATTTACAACTTTTAAACACAGAAACCCCATAAGTAAAGTAAAGCGCACCGATTTTGAAAGTTGAATGATTAAAAAAAAATCAGCAGTATGCCAGTGCGATGTAAGAAAACAATATCCACAAATTACAATTGGATCTTCTAATTAAAAAGAACAAAGAAGCAGTGCAAACACAGTAGAGACCCCATAAGTGCAAAACAACTCCCATCAACCATCCGAAAATTGAAATAATTGTGAAGAATGAGGAAGAATTGTGTAAACGGTATATTGGATAAATAACATAATAAGAATACTAAAAAAGGAAGTGTATTGATGTATTAACACAATGTTACAGTCTTAACATGTAAGCTCCAATTACTATATCTGGAGATCTACATGTACATACACAAGAAATATACTAACTCGATTTTTTGTCATGGAATGGGAACCCTCTCATTTTTAACCAGAGAAGACGCAATTGTTATATGTTCAAGCTCCAGCATTGACTAAATGGCTGCCATAAGCATTAGGCAATAATCTACCTGTCTGGCTCAAACCGAACAAGACATGATGTAGCATCTTCTCGAGTACAATATTTACACCCCTTCACAATTCGACATGGTAAGCCAATAAAGTCTGCTAAAACCTGCAAAAAATTGTATAGTAAGTGGCATAGCAGCGTCACAAGTGTATGAGTATCATGAAGCAATAGACAAATTAATCTCTGAGTGTATCATGTAAAATTAGGAAAATAAATGCCCAATAAACGTCTGAAATAAAGAAAGAATAATCTCTAAAATAGGAAAAGAGCATAAAGGCAAAAGGCTTTTATCATAGATACAACTACATAAATCCTATAACAGTAAAAGGAATCATATGGCAACTGAACTGTTCCATTTTCCTCTTTCCATGATCAAAAGCCTTTGGAAACGCCTATTGACATATTTTTGGTATATCTAAAGTAGAGATATAGGGTTGGTCAGCAGTTCCTGACAAGAATGGATACCTAACCATTTCTCTCACTTCCCTTTGCTTGTACACTCTCACGCCATACCATGTTTCCTTCCTTTTCTCAGAGATTCAACCCATTAATTCAATATGGCACCATCAAACACTCTAATTCATCAAATTCCACCAAAGTATTCCACAGTAAAAGCAATCACTGAACCGTTTAGATCTGTAGAGTCATTTGGTAGGAAAACTGAATTAAAGTCTGCCTGCACAGAGGTTTATTGCTTCTAAACTGAGGATAAGGGTTGGGCTCCTAGTTGGCAGACAGTATGGTTGATTATGGTGGCCATTGCAATGCTCGTTTGGCATTTATCAATATTGAGTGCAGCATCTTACCTCTCAAACAAGCCAAGAATGCCCAGTCTTCACATTTTTCATCTTCTTCTGGATCAGTTGTATCATGTTCCTAATATAATTTATGTGTTTTACGGCAGCTCAAGTTACATAGACCAAGATACAGATCATAAGAAATAAAATTGCAACTTCCACTAAAGGGGTCAAGATTTTTGCTATGGATATATGTGGCAGATTCATGCCAAATGCAAGTCACGGTAAGAACCAACCAGAAAGATTATATATTATAAAAGAACAGTTGATTGCAAGAAGTAGAGCCTACTTTAAATAGCAAGGAGCGGTCCTTGCATAGTCCCACAGCTAAACTGCCAATAGGGAGCACAATAGACCCCAAGCAATCTTTTAGTTCATCACTGCACTCTTTCCAGATAGTTAATAAGTCATCTTCCCCATTAGAAGCTGCACTCCTTAGGAAGGCAAGAAAACATAATTAGAACAGAATGATTTTGCTGGCATACTTCAATAGGTACAACAAGTACTAACCCCATATGCTCGCAGACAAGCCTTGCAAGATGTTCAACTACTTCTTTCGTTGATATACTACTAGATGACAATGCATGAATCCGATTTTGCAGCTCTCTCAATCTGGGATCACCTCGCCGATCTACTGAAATCACTTTAACCGAAGGTTCAGTGGAAGGATCAACAGCCTTTAATGATTCAAGGGATGGAATTCGGCCACTTTCCTGAAGATCAGAGCACACTCCCCAGATATACGGATCCATCCCGTGAATAGAGTAAAACCCATCAGGAATTTTATCAAAGTATGATAAACAGCCATTTACCTGACCAAAAACAAATCTATTAATCTGAGGACATGTAATAATACAGAGATTATAGTGTGCTGTGAGGTTTCACTGAATATTTTGTAGGTGCATAAAAGGAAAGCAAATAATTATGTGCCAACTGCCAAGTGGCTGTTCTCAAGATCGATTCGTATCTATATCCATTTATCCAGTTTTAAGCATTTTCTCTCATATAAAGAAATTAACTATCCTGACTGGTGACAAGGACTAGATTCAGTGAACAGTTCTCCATTTTAGCTGTTATAGGAAGATGATGTGTACCTCACTAAGGAATAAAATATTGGATTTGCAACCCACCTCATCTAATAAGGACACCGCTTCATTCAGCTACCATATTAAGGGGCATATTTGCTTACTGAAATAAAATAAACTAGGCCCCACATTCCTTATCCATTCACCACTAAGTTGAAACCTTAGACAGCGCTGTCATGGTTGGTTGGTTTAAATTTGCAGTGTTTGAAGAAAATGCATTGGGAATGCGCAATACTTTCAGGTATATTATCAATAGTGATATTTTCTGCCATATATATCAGATATCATGTCAAGAGTACAATCTTGTTAGCAACATACATCATCCATATCATATTGTTCACTGTTATTTTCATATTAATTCGATGACTGGATATACAGCGTACACAAACTATATGAAATGCAGTACGTTAACTGGATGTTATGCATTGCATTAATGTTAACAATTGTACCCTAGTCATGCAGGACACGTAAAAATCGGACTCCTAACATTGTAATTTAGTGAAAAAATTTTTGCTAATAGTATATCACAGTCTATCTTCAGAAGCATATGGTACACTATTTGCTGAACACTCCATAAAGCTTGCAGCAATCTCTAATGGGTTTTTGTGCTGACACAAGCAAACATCTATCTTTGATTAAATTTCTTCATAAAGATCCTTGCAGATACTGCACTACATGAGAGAAATAATGTAAACGATCACAGATAATCTCATTTGAAAATTTTATTCGTCACGAGAGCACCAAATATCTTGTACCTATTTCGAAAAGCTTCTTTATGTAAAGGATTCATTTTGCATCAATGGATGAAGTGCATCTGCGAGCCATTGAAGTAGTCAGTTACATGTTAAATTGTCAAAACCTAAGAAGATTTTGAAAAACACGCGAATTGTGTACTCATTCCACGTACAAACAAAATGCATGATGTTCATGGCAGTAGAGCAGTCGTTATGGATACTGAAGTCATATACTCTTCTATCCCTCAAACAAGCTTAAAATTTAGGACAAGGAGACGGATCAGCCCTAAATTTTTCCCATGAAATAATTTATCAGGCGAAAATATTCAATACTCAAAAGTCATTATTCCAATCAAAGCGCATATTCATCAAGTTGAAGTGGATCAATTGTTCTATTTCATTTTCGAAGTATCGCTTCAGCTGGTAAAGCAAACAGTTCAACGCCCATTTTACCACATTTATTTCATCAAACAGCAGCCAATTTAAACCCGTGAATAATAGGGCAACCACATAAAAAGGATCATAATTATTGCCTATAAGTGTTAGTTTGCGTTACCCAGAATCGATGCGAAATGGCAACTGCAGAACCAGATGAAGAAGAAGTGAGGGGGATAGATTCATCCAGTGCCGGATCAAACAGATTAGGATCATCAGCACACGAAGCTTCGGAGGATAGACGAAGAGCCAAAGCCAGTTGTAACTGGTAACTCTCCTCCGTCTGCTGCGCCCAGCTCTTAGAAGAAAATGAGCTTCCGCCGCCTCTACCGGACGCCTCAGGCTCCGCCGCCACCGCCTTGACCCTCAATTCACTCCCTCCATCACTCAAATGACTAAGACACCCCTCGGGATTCGACAGGGAAGGTACATAATAGTCCCCCGAGATCGAGCTCTCACCGAAGCTGCTCCCACTGGACTGCCTCTGCAACCCGAGTGAGCCTGGAAACGCTGCCGTTCCGATCCGCGGCTGCGCCTGAATCATTCTCTGATCGATCAAGTCCCAATCAAAAGCCGCCGAGTCAAACTTGTTCTTCTCTCCGGATTGCGATTCGTAGTAATTAGGCTGCTGAGGTACCGCTCCGCCGCTTGCGGCGGAGTATTTCGGCGGCGGCTGGTGGTACAATGGCTCGTCGGGAATTTGGCTCAACAAAGTATAATTCGATCGTCTGCTGCCAGGCATTTCCATTGAAATTCTTCTAACAAATACATGAAATAGCAATTCATAGAATCCGAAGCAGCACCATCGATTAAGATTTTCAGAAAATTTTCTACTTTGTTTCCTTTCTCCTCAAGATTTCCCCTGTGCAAAAGTTTTTCTCTCCTACTTTACTCCTCGCGATTGTCGGAAAGTGGATGTTTCTGTTAAATGCCGTAATCTTAATATTCTTCTTTCACGGTCAATTTTTTGAGCTGCTCCTCACTTTATTGTAAATTATACTAGTATAAAAAATGCTCTGCATTTATACGCATTTATTTATTTATTTTCATTTTCAGTCCAATAAATTCTTTTATTTCTAACGTCAACTCAAATTCACGCCATTTTTATATAAGCATAATTATTATTATTAGATTATATTAATTATAATTGTTAAAATTTAAAGAGTAATTTTTTAAATAATAATAAGAGTAAGTCTCCTGTGCACTAATTACACAATGCAACTCAAGTTTATTTTTAAAAAGTTACACTATAAAAGGTACATTTTTCAGTAATAACATGTGGAACTTTTCAATAGTATTTTGTGTAACTTTTAAAAAATAAACTTGAGTTGCACCGTGTAACTTATGCATACAATACTAATCCTAATAATAATGTAGTATACATAATAATTACAGTTCAAAATTTTATATGAATTTAAATTAATACTGTTTTTCTAGCTTTGCACAAAAGGCCAATGGTAATACAAATGCTTTCAACACAGAATAATGTGTGACGTTATTCTTTTGTTTTTATTTTTCTAATTTTGGATAGTTTTCCTAAAAGCATCCTAAGTTATAATTCTCTATTTTCATTTTCGTTTAATACTTTATAATTTTGAGTGTAATGCATTTAGATTTTGATATTTAATTACAAAAAATACATTAGTTTAGTATATATTGTGTATTTAACTCATTAATATTTTAAATGGTAATGAATAATACTCCAAATAATAATTAATAATATTTTTAATGGTAATCAATAATATCCTAAATAATAATTAATAAGATCCTAAATAATATCAATAATATTCCCAAGTTTAAATATATTTATTAAAAAATATTTAAAATTAAAATACATGTTATGCACTCAGTGCATACAATTTTTGTGTAATTCTAGATGCTTAATAATGTACTTCTTCCATTCCAAAATTACTTTCACACTTTCCTTATTTAAACGTTTCAACTCTTCTTTCACACATCTAAAAAGGAAACTTTTTACACTCACAAAAGTCAATAACATACATTTTTTTTATTTTATTATTTAACTTTACACTCACGTACTTATTTTTCCTTGGTTCGCGTGCTCAGGACTTCTACGAAAGTAATCCTGGAACTGAGAGAGTACAAATTAGGGAACTAATTATTGTATAATATCAAATATTTAATTTAGAGCAATAAAAAATCTCATCTAATGCATAATTCATGAAATTGAATACCAAGCCCTTCTTTTTTTTTTTTTATACAAAACCATTCTCTTTTTAAAAGAAACATTTTTTACTGTCACCAAATATTATATTTCCAAATTAAAGTCAAGTAGATTCTTTGTTTGTAAGTTGCCTATATGAAATGAGTTATTCTCCTTTTCAAAATATAAATTTTTTAACATTCATGCTCTAATAATTAAATAAGTGGAAATAAATTCTGGGAGTCCTTTGCTCTATTAATTAAATAAGTGGAAATAAATTCTGGGAGTTCTTTTTTTTTATAAGGATGCGTTTAGCAGGTGAGATAAGGGTGAGATAAGAATTTTTTTCAATGGTTTGTAACTGCTTTGGTACAATATATTAGAAATTTCCGACCCATGAACAGTAACAGATCGGAACTTCTTCTACCATTTCTTCTACACATTTTTACTGTTGAGTATCTATTATGAATCTCACCCCATAGGTGTTATTACATATATTTTCGTAACAGTAACTCGTATAAAAAATTTTGCTAAGACTTTTTTGCTCAATATTAACACATATATTTCCTACCAAACACTAATAAAAAAATCAGATCATTAAAAATAAATATTAAATTATACCAACTACATCCTACAAAATAAGAATACAAAATAATCTATTTTTAAATATTCCTATATACTAATAGAGAGATTTTAGTGCTAATATGTTTCAATTTATGGAGAATTCTGATATGTGTCAATCTGTTGTTTAATTTAGAATTTAATGTTGCTTAGATGTTGTTTAATGTATTGATAATGACAATATATTATTTATTATTGGTGTTTTGAGTACATAATAAAAATAAACAATTAACTTAAATAATTTTATTTATTTCATCCTTAAATATACATATGCGTATATATTACTATTACTACAATTAAAAATAAGAACTGTGGTGAATATATATAAATATATAACTAAAAGAATACTAATATAAAATTAGTATGGTGATTAATTGTTAATTAATTTAATTTATGGTGTTGATTTATAATTTATTTTATTTTAATATTTTATTATAATATAAATTTTGAATTCCGCACTTCATACTTACTACCTAGATGAATCTATATATTTTTACGTATTTTGAATATTTACTTAATTCTTTTAGTGCTAATAATTAAATTTTATTGTTAATGAATCTAATAATTTCATCTTATATTTTTCTCCTAAAAATATTAATAAATAGATATATAATTAAATTAAATAATATGTATACATTTGTATTTTAAAAATTTATAATAACCTATATATTTCTATTTTTATCAGGAAAGTAATTATATTTCTATTATATAATATATTATTTTAAATAGTTTATAAATAAAATAAATTTGAAAAATAAAATTTTTAAATTGCAGTACTATTTTAATGTATTTATTATTTAGTGATTTTTTATTTATTATTTGATAATGTACAATTTGATTTATATCTAGTAAATATACTTTGGCATAGTTTTGTATGAATATTATTCACGATAAGCTTATTATGAAGCAGTTTTAAGTTGTGATTGGTAGCCAATATTAGAGATTACAACTCTTGTAAGTAAAATTTTATAATGTTATTTGGTAGTGTGTAATAGAAAAGTTACGTAAAATAGTCGTAAAAAGTAATCTCAATTGGTAGAATGTAATGTGCAGAGAGAAAAAAAATAATTTCACTTGGTAGTATGTAATATAAAAATATATAAGAACAAAAGTTACTATTCAAACCATACAAAAATTGTAAGGACGAGTAGGTGAGATAATTTATTACAAAGTAAATAGTAAAAAGAGTGTAATATAACTCTTTTTTTACCGGGTCATTAGATAATATCGGGTCAACATAAACTTGTATCTTTTACCAAACAAAATAAGATCAGTACAAAAATTCATATTATTGTCATTATCTCACGTCCCAAGCGGGGTTAAGGTATTAAATTTATGACAAGAAGTATAAAATATCTTACCAAGAGTATTAAAAATTTGGATCAATGATATTACATCGTAATTGTTATACAATTTTATTGACCTCAACTTTTATACTCCTTGTGAGATTTTTAATACTTCTAATCAATATAATACTTTAAAACTATTTTATAATAAATTTATCATGAATCATTTTTATATAAAATCTACTCATAATACTCTTTACAAAAGTAATTTTACGAACATTTTGCGTGGAAAGAACCAACATAATTCAAGCTTCATTACAAACTTTCACAATGGTTCAGTTGAAATTTGTTCCGCATGAAGTTCGAATCTGTATTATCCGAGGATTACTTCCCACATCATCATATGTTTTTACAATTTTAGTGTATTTATTAATAATATTTCTAGTTTTTCAATTGCAATTTCATACTCACATACTCTATTTTTTTTTTTAAACTTTGTGTCCTATATATCCCCTATTAAAAATAAGAAGAGATAGAGGGAGTATTTTTTTTCTTTCCAGTCTTGATTTCTCATTCCACTATTCACTCACAATATATATCTCTTAAGTTAATCATCATTTCACTATGTAATAATTATACACAAGAATATGTTTCATAATTTTATTCACTTAA
>JAPKLY010000040.1:797582-812384 GCA_026898435.1 Prunella vulgaris
ACTCTTGACGAGCTTCTCCATGTTGGCCAACTCTTGACGAGCTTCGTCATGTTGGCCAACTCCTGACGAGCTTCGTCATGTTGGCCAACTCCTGACGAGCTTCTCCATGTTGGTTATTTATCCTTGTAATCCTTCATTAGTAGTTCGCTTTAGTTCGCCTACCAACATTTGCCCCCAGCTCGTCCACATCATGATACTTCTAATGTGTGAGAGAGCTGATTTGCCCCTGTGGGTGAGAGCTCGAGTGTAGGCGAACTCTCAACTTCGCTATTCTAATTTGGCTTCTATTTGTTTTCCGCACGTTATTATCTTTAAGTAGCTCGTATTTTTTTTATGGGTACGCAATTGTTCGTCTTATACTACTTAGGGAAGCGAATTGTTTGTCTTACGCCACTTCGGGCAGCAAATCGTACTTGTTTATTTGGCATTTATTTGTTTGTCTTACGCCGCTTGGGACCGCGAATTGCTCGTCTTACACCGCCTAGGGCAACGAGTTGTGGATGGTTGTTCACTTGGGTGATCGGGTTTTAAAAACCTTACCTTAGACGTTTTAAATCGTCTGTTGTGAACTTTTTCTTATTTTTGGGTTATGGGAGCTTAGTGATCCTTTAAGAAGGACATCTTCGCTAACCTGGGGACTTTAGCCTTTGCCTTGAGCTTTAGATAATAACGTTTTGGGATTTGAGTCCTTGCGGATTCCAAGCTTGAACAATATAACGTCTTTAAGAAGAGTGGGCCAGTAGTATCCCTGTCTGATCGTCTTGTATGTCAAAGTTTGCCCCCTAGCGTGACTCCCACAGATTCCTTGGTGGATTTCTTCTAACACCTCGAACCCTTGCTTTTCAGATAAGCATTTGAGTGGGGGTAGAGAGAATCCACGTTTGTATAGTTGGCCATCCACCAATTTGTATCTGGCTGCTTGCTTTACTAGCCGACTAGCTTTCATATCTTCAATTTTTTTTATCGGAGTGCGACAATCATCGCCTTTTTCCTGCCCCCCACTCGAAGTCTGATTTACTTTGTAATCGGACGTCGAGGGGTCCTTCAACTTGGTGATGACTACCTATGTTAGTTCTGCTTCGTCATTGGCTCGTAACCCACTCAAGGTTCGAGGTTATTACTTCCTTCATCAATGTTGGCGGGTTCATGTGTTTCCTTCGTCTCCTGAGGGATTGGGTCAGATGGTCCTTCGTCAATTTTCATCAGCACCGGTTCTTCAACTTGGACTGGTACATCTGCTTGGACGACCTCCATCTTCCCCGGTTGGTTGTCCACCTCCATCAACTCAGTTTCAACTGAGACGACATCTAGGATGTCCGGCTCGTCTGCTGAGGGGTGTCTTCCGTCTTCAAGCGTATGTACTTGCATTTTTTTTTTGAACAACTTCCATCTTCTAGGCCTCCGGCTGGTCTCATCCGAGGTCCTCAACGTCTGTTGTTTCGGCCATATCGGACCTCATCTTCTTCTTCGTCATCTGAGTCCTCATTCCCCCTTACCTGTCTGGTTCTCTTCACCGGGGCCCTCTTCACAAACTCGATCAGCTTACCATCCTCATAAAATTTCCAGAGTTGCTTGAGTAGGTCCCAACACTCACTAGTGAAGTGTCCGATGGACTGATGGTAAGCGAAGAATTTGTTGGGGTTCATCTTGGCACGGTCCTGCTGAATTTGCCTCGGTTCACTCAGCATTGCTCTGTCTTTGACAACTGCAAACACATGATTAACGGAGACGGTCAGCACTTGGTTCAGCTTTTCTTTGAATTCATCCCCGTCTCCAAATGCCTTCGAATTTCTGGGGGCCTTGTAAATGCCCCCGGACTTCATTCTGATGCCACCGACCTCCTTCAGTAATGCCTCCTGCATAGCGACATACACCCCTGCTTTGTGTCGGAACTCTGCGTAGGTGTTTGGGCAAGACAGGTGCATTTTTTTCCAGAGCTCGGTCCCCTTCTTCAAACCAGCCATCACCGCCACGATCTTGGTGTCCTCGCTCACCGGCTCGTCTTCCAGCAATATTTTGTCGAACCTTTCCAGGTATTGCTGGTCCGTTTCGTTCTCTCCTTGATGAATGTTGGCTAGTCGGTGCTTCTGGGTCAAGTAGGACCCATACCCGGAGAAGTGGGCCAAGAACTCCTGGGTGAGTTGGCCAAATGACTGGATTGACCCCGGGGCAAGTGATGAGAACCAGCGGTGAGCACGATCCCCTAGGGTCAATGGGAAGTTTCAGCACTGTGTTGCGTCTGCGGCACCTACTGAGATCATATAGTCCGCATACTTGGAGATATGAACCTTCGAGTCTGATTTTCCCTCGTATGCGGCCATCACCGGGAACTGGATTTTCTTTTATACCGGTGCTTTAAGAATGGCCGGTGCCAACGGTGATGCTGGAAGTGTGGTGGCATCAACTCCGCCAAGTATGGTGGCATCAACTCCCCCACCTTTGGCAGCTACCTGCATCTGCAACTGCTCTACTGCCTTCTTTAGTGTTGCCAGCTCATCTTCGTGAGCTACCTTCTGTGCAGGCTGTTCAAGGACCGTACGTCTCATGGACGTACGACCCTGCAGTTCTTCGCTCTGGGGTAGCCCCTCTGTGATGTACTGGAACTGGCGGGAACCGTGTGGGCCAAGTCTATCGGAAACTGACCTTCTTACCCTTTCGTGTGCGAACCTACGTGGACGTAGATCCAACTCCTCCCAACGGGATGCAGATGGCACAAACTCCTGGATTGTCTTCTCCCGTCGGGATCCCAGTCTCCCCTTGAGGACCTCCCTAGACCAGTAGGTCGCCGAGACCTCAGTGTTAGCAGTAGCTGGCCCACCTTGCGAGCTAAGCCTATCGGCAATCCTCTCCATCATAGCAGTATTTCGGTGCTGGCGAGCTCCTGCGGAGCTCACCTCTTGTTCAATGGGGAGCTCGCCAGCATGCTCCCTTGGTTGTGTCGCCTGTGTGCGCCGGGTGGTTTGCTCCCTGGCGTTATTCGTGGAAACTCGCTGGGACGTCCGGGCTAGCTCGCTCTGTTGCTGCTGTTGTAGCCTTTGAAGCACAGTGATGGTGCGCTGGAGCTCGCCGGGATCATTGAGAATGTCCCGGAGAGCTGGGTTCAATCCATCTTGGGCAGTCCGGGTGGCCTCAGCTCGTTGAGGAGCTCGCTGGGTCTCATTCCGTTGGGGAGCTCGCTTAGTTACCGAGGTGTTGTTTTTTTACATGGTCAAGTCTGGGTAATAGCTCGCCAAGCTCGTCGTGGGTGGTAGCTCGTCGGGGGTGGTAGCTCGTCGAGCTCGTCGGGAGTAGCTCATCGAGTTAGTTGGGGTGGTAGCTGGTCAAGTTTGTCGAGGGTGGTAGCTCGTCGGGGGTGGTAGCTCATCGAGTCTGTCTCTGTTGCAACCTTTGCAAGGTTACAATCGTGCGCTGGAGCTCGTCGGGGTTGTTGGCGAGGTCCCTCAGAGCGGGGTTTAACTCCTCGAACCACCGAAACCCGGGGAGGTCGCGGAGCATTGCTCTTCTGGGGAGCTGGGCGGGAGGTTTCCCCCTCGCCCTGGTCCTGGTTGCCGCCCTTCCACCTCCTAATGGTTGCCGAGGTCTGTTCCTTAGGCATTTTGGGTTTGCGTCGGGGGAAGGTCGCCGAGGTCAGTAGGGAAGCTCGCCGAGGTTCCTGACTTCCAGCCAGGGTGATTTCGTCTGAGTTTTTGTCTAGCCTCATGTGCAACGAATTATCCAAAATCCAGTTTATCGGTGTACACGTGTGCGTTTGAAAACCCTTTTTGGACAGATTTTGTGAACCCGGAAATTCGGCTTCTTGCCCGGAAATCTGGGTTTTTGTTCAAGGAGTGAAAATGTTTGTGTATCTTCAAGTGTTCTTGAACTTTGTCACGAACACCTTCAAATCTTTAAATCTTCAAACAAACCCTAACTTTTCACTCTCAAATTTTTGGGTTCGAGACCCTCCTTCTAGCGCCAAATTGTTGATAGAATTTACTAATCGTGTTTGTTATGTGGCTTGTTATAACATATTAATCCTATCAAACAATAATCTAAGATTATTAGATTATTGTTTGATAGGATTAATATGTTATAACAAGCCACATAACAAACACGATTAGTAAATTCTATCAACAATCAGTATATCAGAATGCTCAATGCTTACAACTGGAAATACTATACATATAGGGGTTCATTTGGTTCAATGGATAAGATAAATAACTCAAGATAGATTTGAAAGGATTATAATCTAGAGATTATTATCTATGACTTAAATAGTATATTTGGATTGATGGATTAAGATAATTAATAGTGTAAGATAATTTCATTTTGAATGTTTGGATTGTAGATTAATAATAAAAACATAAACAATCGACAATTTTGCCCTCTATATCATAAACAAAAATAAAGTAAATTATGGTCCTCCTTTTCAATATAAGAGGAGTATTTTAGTAAAGATAAAAACAATAGATTATTGTCATACCTTTTTTCTAAGATAATATTATTTTCCATTCATAAAATAATTGAATTTTAGTTTTGGGCTTTTTATTAATCTTGAGTTTTTATTCATTAAACCAAACATCAAATTAGATAAGATAATTTAATTAATCTTAGTTTATCTAACGAACCAAATGAGGCCTAAGAAGATTAAAAAAAATATTAAAAGCTGCGCGCTACCAACTAACGCAACTAAGAAGAAAGAAATAAAAATAGTTGAGTATGTTTGTAATTAGGTGATGCTTATTAATAGAGCATATTTAATTAGTTAATTTTGTACGATTGAGTATGTATATTAGTTTGAGTTACTTGTTGATTTAGTTGAGTATGTCTTAAATTATATGATGACTAATAGAATATGTTTAGTTAGTTAATTATATATATTTGATTGAGTATGTATGTTAGTTTGAATTAGTTGTTTATCAATTAGTTAAGTATTTTGAATTATGTGATGATTAGTTAAATATGTTTAGAATATATATATATATTCAGAAAATATGATTAGTTGATTAATTTAGAATGCATGTGAAATTTGGGGTGTATTTTTAGAATATTATTGTTTATTTACTATATGATAAAGTATTGTATGAACCATTTTCATTATAAACTTTATGACAAACCACTATTTATTTCTATTTATATGGACTTGTTCTTTGTGGGCTTATTGGATATATCATGAACCACTTTCACACAAAACCTACTCTATATTATATTTAATTAAGGACATGGTTGGTAGGCCAGAAAAGCCCTTGAAAAAACGGTTTGTGGCCTACCAAACATCAGACAACGTTTCTTGGGTGCTCGTCTCTTATCACGGTCAGGCTGATATTTCCTACAATTCTTACAATTATACTTTGACAATCAGAAACCATATCGTAAGCCACACCCACCAATACGTTTTCTCATTTCATGACAAATGAAGCTAAAGTATGCAAAAATCATATTTATTCACAGTAGCGGCAGTGACGAGATCCTGAGGCAGCATCTCCGGCAATGAGGTCCGGCTACGAGTTTCGGCAATGAGGTCAGGTGATGAGTTCCGACAATGAGATCCGGCGACGAGGAGGTCCGATGATTTGCAAATCATCAACGTCTTCTATACCAAATCACAATTCCAACACCGAGAAGATTGTAATGGTCCCAGAAATCGCATATCATCAACGAGGAGGAGGTCACTTTTTATTATGATAAATCCCTAAATTCTCATGGGTTTGTTTTTCCTTTCCGGCAAGATAGATCTGGGCTTCAATGCGTCGTCCCCTTGTTCTAATTTGCTGATTTGGGGTAAATTTTTGGATGACCATGGATTTGGGATTGAAGGCTTAATTTTTTTTTTATACAATTGCTGATAATTTTTTTTAATACAGTTGCTATAAAATTTTTGGTTTGTCATGAAGATGATGGCTTTGGTTATATACAACAGGCAGTTATTGAATTTTTTTCCTAATACTGATAAATTTTTTGGTTGTTATGAAGATGATGGCTTTAGGTATATTTAACTGTAGTTGCAATAATTCCGGCGAAAGTTATATGTGTTTTCTCTTCTACCAAACAAACTATTATAATTCATAGTATTAATTATTATACATCCTATCAAACAATCACATTAAATATCGTTTCTCACCTTATCTTGGGGGTCCCACCATTTTTCTTTTCTTACCTTTTCTCATCCTCTTATCTCATCTCCCCTATCAAACGAGCCCTAAATATAAATTAGTGGACAAGATAGCAATCCTAGAGACCAAGAGTAGAAAAGTCGCGAGAAAAGCCGATACACTGAGATAACATGCCCTGGAGATTTGACAATCAAGGTATCTATCGCAGACATCTTTACAGGATCAGTCTTTTAGTTCATGATCCCTTGCTGACCAAGGACACAAGCCATATGACTCACAAACTAAGAGCTCCTCCTCACGCCAGCACCTTACTGATGATAATCAGCTCAGTATTCGACATGGTGGAGGCTCATAATGTTTTTGTTATTTTACTAAATTATGTTATATAATACATTACTATATAAATATATGACGCATCGAGTAAAGCAATATTATCGTATCGATTCGTTGACTCAAATTTATGAATATCGAATGATTATGATCTTGTGATTAATGTGTTAATTCTGTTTATTCACATATGAATGTCGGAAGAATAACAATTAAATCACAAATAAGAGAATTAACCCAATTCTTTTCAATTTAAATTCAACTTCATTTACAATGAAATAAGAGCTCTGATAAATACTAGAAATAAAGATACTAAATATCCTAACAAATTCTATCACAATCAATTAAAATCTCAACAAGAAAATATAAGAAACAAATGTAATAACGAATATATAATTTTTACATTTCTTATCTCCACCATTCTCTCCCGCTTCAAAAGATTCATCCTCAAAATTGCAGGAATCTACATCTTGAGAAGTGGGATAGAGGCGCCAATGCATTCAATAACATCGGGAAGAGTATAAAAATTAAATGTCTCTTGACACTTGGCCTCAAAGACGTTAGCAGTACGTACGCATTCCAATATCTTTAGGCAGTACGTAAAAAGAAATATCGAATGAGTATCAACATAATTATCATTATTGATAAAAATAATGATAATTATTAAATCAAAATCAAGTATCTCCTCAAAGACAAAGGGCTCATCATTGTTGTAAGGCATCAGCCTAATAAAACCAGTTGCTAATCGGCCCAATGCAGGAAATGACCAACAAAATTTGGGCAAGCCAAAAGGCCCAAGTACGAACTCATTGACAGAAGGGTATGGCCCAATAGAAAAAAATCCCTTGAATGGACTCATCTTCATCGTTTATGGGTATCACCGTTTGGAGGTCAGATATTGGGGTTGCGATGTGGTGACAATCACCATTTGGTGGAGAATTGGCCGGTGGCGATGGACAATCAAGTCGGCGTTCCTCATAAACTGGTGGAGGGGGATTGGCGTGTGATGGGGCTTGTGGTAGAAGCCCCAACCATAGAGGACAACATAAGACAAAGTGATGATGGGGAGGCCGATGAGAACACAGAGAGGGACCCACTGATCGGGCGATTGAGATCGAGAATTGGTGATGGTACAGTCACGGTGGTGTTGTGCCTTGTGGTTGTCGATCTATTGTGGAGGTTGTCGATGGTACGTGACTGTTGTTGGTGGAATTTGTTAATTGGATGTTTAAGTGACTGTAATTATCTTAGAATTCCACCATACAACAATCAAAGGATTATGTTAGAGAGAGGGTGAAGAAAGTAGTAAGAGAAAGTGTATGTTGTATTATGAGTTTAGAGAGAGAAAATATGTACAAGAGACATATTTATAGGTTTGCATGTTGTGAGGTGGCACTTAAAGGGCTTACATTGGCTTATATGCTGACAAGTGTCCTTTACCCCTGTCCTTACTCACCACTATGCATCTATTACATCGCTATGTCCTACTACATCACTATTGATTCCCTATATAGCTATCACTTCTATTCCGGACTGGGCGAGCTTCTCGGCAATCTCCCTTGCCTTATGTTATTCTGGGATGTGGTGTGGTGATAGTAGTAAACTTCAGTCTTGTCTCTTGGATGTGGGCGAGCTCTAGGCGAGCTCACTGTTGGCACGTCATCATGCGTCTGGGCGAGCTTCTGGCGAGCTCCTCTGCTACTTATAGTGTTGAATTGGTCAAAGTTGATGACGTGGCCTTAGACTAAGTTGGCGAACTCCGGGCGAGCTCCTTTGTCTTGATCATTTATCTTAGTAATCCTTCATTAGTAGTTCGCCTATCAACAACTGTGTAGCGGAAAGTGTGATGCCCTAATATGATTGTGGTGGTGGTGGGAATGATCTGAACCTGGATATGGTGACGATATTGATTCGGTGACGATGGTGGTGTTGCGATTGTGTGGCAGTCAAGGATGATGGTCTGTGGTGTTGCGGCGGTCGCAACTGGATCTGGGCATGAGGTGGTTAATGTAGCGCGATAATTAAGGTTGTCAAACATGAGACGAGTGGTGATAATAGTGCTGGTGTGTGTACATCTCATTTGGAGTAGCTGTAGAAAATCTCATCTACGACTGCCTCCATTTGAGACCAGAGAAAATCAAATTCCTCCTATGTATCGCTAAAATCACGTATTCACATACCATTGATAATCCTAGGGTTATTATGACTCCTGATATCAGCTGATGCAACGAATAGAGCAATAATATTGTATCGATCCGTTGATTCAAACTTATGAATATCAGATGATTATGATCTTGTAATTGACATACTAATTACATTGATTCACATATGAATATCAGAAGAATAACAATTAAAATACAAATAAAGAGATTAACTCAATTATTTTCATTTCCAATTAAAATACAAATAAGAGATTAACTCATTTCTTTTCAATTCAAATTCAACACCCTTTACAATAACATAAGAGCTCTTATAAATACAAGAAATGAAGTTATTAAAGATTCTAGCAAATCAATTAAAATCTCAACAAAAAGAAAATGTAAATCTTCTAAATTTCTTAACTCTGTCAATATGTAATATTGTTTATGTTACAGTTTTATTCTGAGTCAAGTGAGTTTTTTCCATTATGGAAAGCGGATCCGATGTTAGCGCTCACCAGGGGAGCCTTGCTCCAATAAAAGAAATATGGAGTACTTTGAGGAGTTCCAAGGAAAAAAACCACCAAGAATTATATTTTAATAGTATATTTATTTATGTTTAAATATATTTGCAGAAGACGTATATTTGGGAGTAGTAGTATGATGATGATATCATCGTCTTTTTTGCAGTAATGCGAAAATTGTACAAGAACATCTTGTAGTGGATAGAAGATGGTGTTTATGAGCATGGAATCAACTTTGTAATTAATTTTGATTAACAATTTTTAATAATAAGTTATAATTATTTAATTACATATGCTGTTAATAGCATGCAGAGGAGGAGCATGGACGTGAACCCTCTTATTTGGAAAGGTTGCAGATGGCTCACCTTGAAGACTTGAGAGTTCACTTACCATCGATACACAAGTCCATTTACTTAAAAATTTCAATAATCTCTAAACATTCATATTAATTATATTACAAATAATTAGAAAAGAAGCGTGAATGCGGCCATGAACTCGGTCCCCCAGTCCCAACTCCCAATAGATACCTGCTGCTGAATAGGATAAGTCCTAATCCTAAAAATGAAAATATTGTTATTGCAAATAATATCCCTACTTTAAATTTACAAAAATATCAATGGATATTGCAAAAATATTAGAAGAATAACAAAAGAATTATTAAAAATTAGAAATTTAACTTGAAATTTTAGAAATTATAATAACATACTATTATGCATATGTACAATTCAAAATCACAAAATAATACGTTTAAAGTAAATACCTAGATAATAGACTATATAAATGCTACTGCCTATGTCCCTTTTTTTTCCATTTAAGTTTTCGACTCCTTTGGGCAAACAATCAAGACATGTTGGCAATACCAGCATGGTGTCGACGACCAGCTTAGTGGCGACAATCAGCTTAGAGGTGGTGTCTAGCTTAGTGGCGACAACTAGTTTGGTGATTTCGACGGCCAACTTTGTGTTGAACCCTGAAGATGACCACCAATAAAGCTTTGTGTATCAACATCAAAAGCTATTTGCCCCCACAATAGTGAGCTGACAACCATATAGAGTTGCTCGCCACCAAGACAAGAATCAAATCAACCCCATTGAAAGTTCAAGGCAGAGTTGACCACCAGTCACCAAGAGGCCCAAAAAGTGACCAACTTTCACTAGAGAAGGATTAGGCGTCACCAGCAAGTAATTTAGCCTTATTAATGTAATAACAAGTGTATTGACACTCGTCACTTAATTAGAATATGTGTATTAAGATAGTACACTTCATCTACGCCGGCCTCTCCACCCACTTTGACGCTCCCTTGATTTCTCAAACCATCCTTCCATCGTTTTTTCTCTGATTTCGCCGTCTCCATACCTCACCACCATCGGGTAAGTCCCCTCGCGCCACCGCCACACCTCTGATTTCGTTGTAGTTTCATTATGGGTGTGTGGTTGTGAGAGATAGAGATAGACGTGAGTGATTATGAGAGAGAGAAAGAGCCTTGTGTGATTTATTCAAAATAAAGTGGGAGAGATGTGAGTGAGTTGAAGTGTGAAATGACGTGTGTGCTAAGTGAATTAAAAAGTGTGCAGAGTAGTAATGTCACGAATCTTGTGAAGTTTTTGTTCCTGGTTTAAATAATTTGACACCCAAATGAAATTAAATTTTACTCTTGCACTTAATTGAGATTAGACTCTCTTTGCTATACCTAGGTGTAATATCTCAAAAAAAAATGAATTGAGAAAAATATGATATGATTGTACTGAGTTGTGTGAAAATAAATGTGTGGATGAGAGAGAAAGTTGAATGAGATAAAAAAAAGTGTTAATTTAATTGTGTTGAACTGCGTGAAAATAGAGTGGGATGAAAATTTAAATTTGCACATCCAAAATAGAATAAAATGTGCCCATCCATGTGTGGATGTAGCCATCTCAAACTAAACACACCATAAAGTGTGTAATTATGGAGAAAATTCAGTTTTTGGTGAAAAATTGAATGCAATTTGTTGCAATTGTAGACCCTATTGTGGAGGCAAATTGTATTTTCTAAAAATTTTAAATTTAGTGAACTCACTATTGTGGAGGCAAATTGTATTTTCAAAAAAATTTAAATTTGGTGAACTCACTATAGCACTGAAATTGTTTAGTGCATATTAATGCATGTACTGTACACAGTTTTTATTGATGGCATTGTATATTGATGTTGAGTTCACTCAGATTATTTTTATTTATGTATTCATTCATGTGTTGTATTGTCCTCACTACTTTAAATAGCAGTTTTGGAGGGAGTACAGAGTAGTTCACCTCTGATAAAAAAAAATTACTTTATTAAAACATCTATTTCACCATTAATATATCATTTTATCACATTTTCTTTTAATTCGTGCATACAATAAAATTAAAATTTAGTATGGGGTGAAGAGAGTATTACAAAAGGAAAAAAGATGATAATCTATTATCTATATATTTAATACTCCATCCGATTCATATCTTTCTTCTTCTTTTATTATTTTATACGAGGAAAATATAGTAAAAGTGAGAAGAAAGATATGAGACAATGGTAATAGTATATATCAGTGATGTAAAAAACAGGTTACGCGACCGCTTAGGCGCTGACAATCTACTCCCGATCTGATTTTGCGAAATCGGTAATTTTAGGCGTTTTTGGGTCTATGTGTCGCCTAAGTGGTCCTATGTGTCCTCTAGACGGTCCTAGACGGCCCTATATCTATACTCTTATCTTTTTTTTAAAAAAAATAAAATTGTGCAAAAATATGACAAAAGACATTACGACTAGTTTGTAACAACTACTACATGTATATTTATTTAATTTATGTATATTAGCAAGTAGCCGCATGGACAGCTCCAAAACATACCAAGTGGGAATAAATTGGATGAAATTGAAAATGTCAAGAAAACTTTGTATAGTTCCTACTCTTATATATAAAATACAATGACATAGTATATAGACAGTTGCAACTTTCACAAGTTTCTTTTCCACTTATTAATACACAACACACATACATATATATAGTAATATGACCATATATTTAGCAGTGAGCAAAAATAAATATATCTACGGCGAATATGATAATGATATATATAGGTAAGAGACTATTATTATTATTATTATTATTATTCTAAATGATTGTTAAAATTTATTTATATGTTATTATTTCATTCGTATATATATAAAATACGAGTAAACTTGGGGATTAGGGACCTGGGAGTTTTCAATAGAGTTCTTATCAAGAAATGGATTTGGAGGTTGCTAAATGAACCAAATAGTCTGTGGGTAAAAGTGATTAAATCAAAATATGGGAAAGTAACTAGCTGTTTTTGTTATAATACTAGTAGGAAGTCTGGGAGAGGGACGGGAAGAGGTGGTGGGGGTTGTTCGGGATTGTGGAAAGATGTCTGTGATTTGTATTTGGGAAACTTGGGCAGTGGGATGAGAGAGGAACTTATTCGAGTTGTGGGAAATGGTGAGAGTACTAATTTTTGGCTTGATCCTTGGTTAGGAGATTTTACTCTAAAGTCTAAGTTTAATAGGCTTTTTAGGCTAAGTAATAAGCAAGAAGGGAGGGTGAGTGAGTTTGGAAAGTGGATTGAGGGGACGTGGAGAAGGGATTTGAGAGAAAGAGAGCTTTATTTGCTTAATGAATTAATTTCTTTGCTTAGCAGGTTCAAAATCAAACATGAGGAAGATAGTTGGAAATTGTCTCTAGATCCTAATGGGATCTTTTCAACAAATGCAGCATACGAAACTAGCACAAGGGAGGAATCAGAAGAGGTGAACAAGGGACTGCAAAAAGCGACTTCAAGATTGTGGAAATGTTATGCACCGAGAAGAATCCAAGCAATAGTCTGGAAATGCCTAAGAGAAAGGATACCGACCAAGGAGAATCTTATGAAAAAAGGAGTTTATCAAGGCATAGAGGACTTATCATGCATTCTTTGTGGAGATGAGGAGGAAAATCAATATCACCTTTTTTTTGGATGCAAATTTGCTCGTGAAATTTGGAGCGAGTTATATAGATGGCTAAAAGTCACGATGGTGCATCACAAAGATCCAAATATTCATTTGCTTCAACATGGAGATATCTTTGAACATGATAAAGGAAAAAGGATTGCAACTACTTTATGGGCGTGTGTGATTTGGACGATATGGAAGGTAAGAAATAATTGTCTTTTTAATGGTGTAAATCTTTGTAGTAGCAGAGTAGGGGCTGAAATCAAAGGGAGAAGTTGGACTTGGTTATGTTGTAAGTTGCCAAGTTTCAATAACCAATCTTTTGATGTTTGGAGAAATGAGCCTAGGATTTGTGGTAGGTAGTATAGAGGATATATGGAATGGTGAGTTGATGGGCAAATAAAGTTGCTGCCAAAAAATGTGGGAATACTTAAAATTTACTTATTCTAGAAGTTGTGTTTGGAGGTGTGGAAGATGCTGATGGGGCTAGAGTAGAAAACCCCATTGTTTTAGCAGCAGCTTAGCAGATAGGAGTTTATTTGCTGAGCTGCTCTTGGAGTTCAAGTCACAAGGATGAGCTACTCTAGTTTCAATTTTAATCTTTTGGTATTTGGAGAAAGGAGGTAGTAAAGAGGATATTTGAAATGGAGAGTTGATGATCAACTATTGACGTAATTTGTCTGTTTTCTCTTTAAAATTTTTGTAAGGGTTAGAGTACCCCTTGTACTCCATTTTAATGAGATACTTATTTGCCTGATAAAAAAAAAAGGGAATTCTTATAATTTGAAGGCGCTATGCAGCATCATTGGCGTTGGTAAGTTCCAAATCAGAAAGAAAAAAAAAAGGAATTCGTATAGTTTTAAATGACATAATTTTATTAAATATTTAAAATTTCTTTAATTTGAAAAAAAATTCAAAATTAAGTATTTAAAATCCATCAAATTGAATATTTTATCCAAACAAGTACAGTGAATTTGATTTTAAAATTCATTGCCCAAATCATTTCATCCAAACATACCTAATTGTTCATGATTATTTATCATTTTAAATAATTTCATATATTTTTTTTTTCCAATTTACCACCTTCAAAACTTTCAAAAAAAAAAAATTAATTAAGAAGATTTATTTTGTAGGTGAGATGTTATTCTTCAAACGTACCGTTAGGACCTACTAAATTGGCAAAAAGATTAGTAATTGGGCTTTATCAGGCCCAGGCCCACAAATTCCTGTGTTCTTGGAGTACGCGCTACAAATAGTGATTCTTTAAATAATGGCAGGTTATATACACCAACATTTGTTATTAGTACACACAAGATGAATACACACATCGTAATAATACGCTCACACCAAATTATCATGAGTAGGTCTCCCGTGCAATATTGCACGGTGCAATATATGTCAAAAAAGGAAAATTTTGAAAACTCGCGGGTCAATAGGGTCAAAATAACAAAATTCGCGGATCTTGAACGGGTCAGGTCGGATTTTGGCAATTTTCAAATTTTAGGATTTTCGCTTCCAGCTGGTGATACTATATGAGTAAATTTATGCTACTATAAGGTCAAATGTGTACTACTATAAGAACAAATGTTGTTTTTTTACATATATTCATTTGTTTTTGTAGAAAACAAACATGTTAATACAATGTAAGATCAATATGTGTATTGTTATAAGAAAAAATATTCGTTTTCATAAATATTTATTGATTTTTATATAAATTATTATTTTTTAAGATGTAGTAGCACACATTTTGTCTTACAGTAGCACACA
>JAPKLY010000040.1:812394-828776 GCA_026898435.1 Prunella vulgaris
AGTAGCACACATTTTGTCTTATAGTAGCACACATATGTTCATGTGGTATACATTCTAGGATTTCGATAAAATTAATTTTTTAAGATGTAGTAGCACACATTTTGTCTTACAGTAGCATACATTTTGTCTTATAGTAACACACATATGTTCATGTGGTATACATCCTGGGAGTGGCGAGATAATAACACATGTAAGGTATTATTACATTAACAACATATTATCAACATAAAATTAATAATAAAATGAAAAATAAATTAAGAAACACATATGTGTTCTTGTAAAAATAGTAAAATATATATTATTCTTATAGTTATTTTAAAAGTACGAAAAATTAACTTTTTAAGATGTAGTAGCACACATTTTGTCTTACAGTAGCACAAATATGTTCATGTGGTATATATTCTGGAAGTGGCGAGAATTTTCCTTAAAAAATTTATTGGATCCACGAATTTTTAATTGGGGATATTGCACGGGTCGGGTATGGTGCAATATTGCATACGAGTTTTTGTGAATTATCATATTATCTCCACCAACATCGCCTGCATACTATTCTTCTCTCAAATTTTATCATGCTCGCAAGTTGCAACCAACTGTTTCGATGGGCAATAAGCAGGTTTCATTGTTTTTTTCCTTCTATTTCAATTTCGAGACTTAATTTTGCAAAAATAATAATCAGAATTCACAAAAAAATTGAAATTTTTTAATCTATTTTTTTTAAAAAAAATTATCATAATTTTGTTGTGATTTTTAGCAAATTATATCTTTTTTTGTGTAAAATTTTATATTTTTTTAAAATTAAGAAAAAAACCATTCCTAAGATTTGGTTTATCGAAAAAAATCACAAATTAATTTTTAATGGTTTTTTTTTTATGATTTAGATGATAATTTATAATATATGGTGCCTCTTGTTTAGCAATCTCCTCTTTATCTCGACCTTCTTGACGAGTTATAGCTCCCTGCCCAGTAGCAACCTTCGAGACTGATGTTCATCAGGACGTCGAGTTTGATGGAATCTCCACAATCGATAACAGTAATTTCAATTAAGAATTAACATATGAAGTCATTGAAATTTCTTTTTAGAATTATGAGGGGGTATAAGTAATGGATGTCTATAAATATATAAAAGCAGCAGTATTTGCATAAACGGTTGATGATTTTGCTGGCGAGTGGAGACTCACTCGCTCAACAGAAACGCGTGAACAATAATACTTATTTATTATATTTTGGATTTTTATTAAAATTATCTCAAAATTGTGTCAGTCTCTCGAGCAGTGCACCGGCTATTTCACCGAGTCCAAAGTTTAGATCTATGTGACCTTTCATTTTCTCAATGAATAGTATAAAAATCACAACTCATGCTGTTAAAAATCACTCTTTCTCGCAATAGCAGAGGATTAGTGCCAAAGGAAGTTAAAGAATCGCTTCCAGAGTGATTTCAATGATTTTTAAAATTTTGTTCCTGTGTATTCCAAACTAAGCACTTAATTTTCTTTCATATTTGCATATGAATCAAATCTTCGAAGTAAATTTGTTACTGCAGATGAAAACAAAGAGCACATTAGATTGGAGCAACGATTACATCCACCCAGATGTAGAGATGATATTAGGAGTTGGTTGTCAGTAAGAATACCTTTGTCCCAATTATCTAAGTATATTTTTATTTTAATTATAACTTTCACAACACATGTTAAAGATTATTCAGTCCAGTAAAATGCACAACCACCGCCGCCCAATAAGCATTCCTTTCTCCATAAACCAGAGAGGAAAAAACATCCCAGAATACAGAGAAAATAAAGGGGAGAGAGAATGACAAACCTTATTGGGAGGTTGTGCTTGGGTGATAGGATAGTGCACAGTGGAGGAGGCGGATCCTGTCCCCTTAAAATCTGTGTAACCGGCAAGAGTGGGAATAAGTTTTTTTTGTTTAGAAGAGAGATTTGGTTTAGATATGGGCTTGGTATAAAAAATAATCTATAGGTCATTAATGAAACCTGCGCCCAACACTCAGTCAACTTTTTTTTCTTAAAACTATTTTTTTGTGGAATGATGTGTTAATGTTATTTGGTACAGCTTTTATCGTATTAGATAAGACATTTAAAAAGAAGGCATAAGGTATAATTTATTAGTTTTTGTAAGTGTGTATACTTTTAATAAATATTTATTATATTTTTCTGTAACATAGGAAATACATCTTTTCTATATTATTTAATTATAATTTTATCAATTTTATTAGTTTGTTAAACGAAAATTCTGGTAAATAGGAATATTTTGAAAATTATTTATCAAAATAGGGAGAGTATTTGGAGATTTAGCAAATTAAAAGTAATCGGTTCAGTAATTCCTAATTGGAGAACCAACTGGGCTGAGCCAAAACTAGACATATATGTAGTTCTATTATTTTATCCGACACTCATCTTCTTCATCACTTTAAATATATATATATATATATATATATATATATATCAACCAACGAAGAAAAAGACATTAATAATTGGAAAAACCAATCTCATGAAAACCACAAAGAATTCATGGATACTCTGCCATTTAAGGTGACTCATGATTTCACTTCTTTCACCGACTGTTCCATTTACTTTGCCAAGGAAATGAAATATAGAAAACCAAGAGTAATAGAAAAGGTAGAATTAAGGGCTTCTCATTTAATATACTCTAAAATGAAGGGATATTATTTGCATGTACAAGAAATCTCCGCAAAATCTGTTTAAATCATAAACATGAATAACAGACTTGCAAAATAATAGACTAAAAAATCTTTCCTCCTTGAAACTTACTTTGACATAGTCTTACAAAATAATACAAAAAGTAAGTCTATTTTAACAAGTAAAAAGTAATAAAAAATTTATCAATGACTAATTTATGAAAAATTTAACATGTGATAAGTTTAAAATTTAAATTTAATTTGTAAATAAATTTAAAATTTAAATTTGAACTTTAGACTTTCATTTGCTACGTATTTTTTTAGAAATAATAATTATGCATAATTTTAAAATACTACTAATAAACCTTCAATATCACTGATCCAGTTCGATTTAGTGACCTATTAAAATATTGAGTCAAGTATATTTAATTAATAAATTTATTCTATTTTCACAATATATTATTATATTATTAAAGTATTTTTAAATTTAATTATTCAATTATTAATTAACATAATTTTTTATAATTAAAACTATGAGATTACATTTACATTATTTTTATAATTTTTTCTTTTTTTTAAATATAAATTTTGAATAAAATTTCAAAAATGATCAAAGGATAACAAAAAAAATAATAAGTTTTCTATTTATATATCAACGTTATTTTTTTTATTTTATTATTATCTATTTAAAAATTAAATATAAAATTTTAAGTATATAAATAATATTGAAAATCATATGTCTATTAATATATTATTTTTTAAAATTGATTAATAACAAATGTAAATTATAATTTGCAATGAAGGTGCGAAATATAATTGGTTTAATTAACAAAAATTGTATGTATAGATAATTTACAAGATTAATAATGCATATTTTATTAAATAGTTCATAGTATTTGTAAGTGTATAATACATCTTAATAAATATATTTATTTGCTTCTTTTTTCACATTTTGGAATTTATTAATTATCACACCAACAAGTTTTCAAAAAATTAATAAATATAATTTTATAATTAATTTTTGTATTTTATGTGTTCTATAAGTACTTAAAATAATATACAAATATAAATAAAAAATATATAATAATAAATAATATATATTTAAACCATGCATCGCACGGGTGAAAGTACGTGTTATTTTTATATATTATTAAAACTAAAATTATTTTAATGTGTATATTATTAATAAGTTATTAACTGATGTGGATGCATTTAACCTGAGGCTTAAATAATACCACTGTCTACCAGTCTGCACAGGCCCCAGCGTCGTTTCTCTCTCTAAACCTCGCTTCTCTCTCTAAAGCCCTAAACCGTCGCGGCCTCAAATTAACACCTTACTCTCTCGCGCATGGCGACAGAGTTTTGGGGTAAATTCTCTCGTTACCTGTAATTGATCGTTGGAATGTTCTCTTATACATTTTAGTAATGTCTGATTTCCTCATTTGATTTCTATCCGAAAAGATTTCATGTTGCATTTTTGTTATGTTGTTTTTAAGTGACAAATGCTTCAATCAAAAAGTTTGCACGTAGATGGAATTGCATTATTAGTAGCAGTAAGCTGTTTTGGTTTAACTGTGGCGGATAAGTAAATAATGCCTTCATTTCCTCTGAGAAGATGCTCTGGTTGACAGACGTCTCCCTGTCTGCATGGTTCTTAAATGCTCGGCTCTTGTTGAGAAATTTTTTGTTACTTACTTGCACGCTGAATTAAGGAGTTTTGTTTTTTGTTTAATTTTATTGTTACTGTTGCATCAATTTTTCCTTTTTGGAAGCTAAGGTGAGTGATAGCATCCCACTTGACAAATTTAGTTGTGCATTATATTAGTTTGTATTTTTTTTTTTTTTTCTGTTTGTGGAACTGCTGCGAGTCCATGCCTTTTGTTTTCTGAATTATGTAGTCATTTTGCTTTTATCAGTGTGTCATAATGTAACTACTCTGGCTAAATTTTCAACATACAATAAAAGCAAAGGAAATTATCAGAATGTTACAGAATCATTTATGGTAAAAGTGTAGTAAGTCACTGGCCTGAGTGGCGATTTACTATTCAAAATAGATCCTGATATGAAGCGTGATATTTAGGAAATAGCCACCATGAATGGTTATTGTATATCAAGTGTGTATTATGATTTAAATTAAACTGCCATCCTCAATTACGATGTCAAGTGTTATGGTGATCTTTTCTCGACAAGCATCGGCAATCTTTTTCAACGTGTATTCCTAAAAAGAATGAATAGTTTTCAATTTGTTATCTGTGTCACGAAATATACATTACTTTACAAATATATTTAACCTTTGATTATTTATTTGTGGACGTATACCTTATAACTGCAAGTTGATTGAACTACTGACTCCAGTGTTGCTTTGATGCTCATTTTCCTTTCTATATTGATTGCATGAGTTCACACAAAATAGTCAAATTTCAAATCACAAAATGCAAAACAACATTTAAATTGCAAATAGAGTGAATAACCAAAATGTCAGTACATTTTAAATAGGAGGGTGTATATACACACACATATATATACCACCATTTGTGCATTCCAAAATTTTATATTAACTACGTGAAACAGTGAATTACTACAATTTTCTTAACTATCTTTCAGTAGGTATTTTGTTTTTCTTTTACAGATGATATTTTGGTAATTTAGCCCAATGATTGTGACTCTTTTTTACCTAATTTTGTAAAGTATAGCTGGGTTTTATGCCACGTCTGATGACACTAACATCTTCAAATTAAATTTGCTCTGCCAGTTTATAGTATATAGTATAGTTATTATGGTGAAAACAATCATCAACTTGTTATTTACAGGGGTTGAGGTAAAAAGAGGAGAGTCTCTTAAGGTCACACCTGGTTATGGCATGATTTTGCATCTTTCTCAGGTATACCTAGGTCTATTTTCACAATCTCCATATTATTCATGTTGAGTTTGAACAATGTATAATGCCCCCACCCCGCCCCTCAGGCTTCTCTTGGTGAACATAAGAATGAGAAAGGAAAAGAATCTGTGAGCTTATTGATCAATATTGATGGAAATAAACTTGTCCTTGGAACACTCATCACTAATAAGTTGCCCCAGCACCAATTTGACTTACTGTTTGACCGGGAGTTTGAGCTATCTCATGACTGGAAAGGTGGAAGCGTCTACTTCTATGGATACAAGGCCAGTAATTCATTAGGAGAAGAATATCCTTTATGCACATCTTTAAGTTTAATGTTTTGGCCAAGCATTTTTATTCCTTGACCCTCTGTCTGCATTTCTCTGACACTGAATCGCCTGAGGGAGAATTTGGTGATTATTTCTGCCCATTTCACTTCTTTAGTCCACCGCTGTGTACTCTTATGTTTTTTTCTTTTTTCTTTCACTGACTTGTGTACATATATTTGTCCAGATGAATCTGAATCTGAATATGAATTCGAGGATGACGAAGATATGCCACTGAACCTTGCAGATAATGGTATGCAGTACTCCCTCGGATCCAAAATATGTGATGTTTTAGAGTGGCGTTCTTGTTTCTGATTATTTGATGTTTTAGATATTTTTCACCTTTTTTGTCCTTTTTACCCCTATCCCAAAAACTCTGTCAATTGGTTTGAACGTATATTTATTAATTAATTAATTAAGGTAATTAATGAAGGGTATATATGTCATTTTGCACTCTTTAATTTTACCAACAAACTCTAAAACACTACTTATTTTGGATTGGAGGGAATATTTGACTATATTTATAATTTTAACTGTCCCATAACGACGCAGTAAACTATTGATATACCATGTAAATTTACAGGGAAACCCAAGTCCAATGCCGAGCAAGTGAAATCTGAGTTAAAGGCCAAGCAAGAGAAATCTGAGTCCAATGCGGAGCTAGAAAAACCTGAGGGAAAGGCCAAGCTACAGAAACCCGACTTCAAGGCCGATCAACAGAAGCCTGAGTCAAAGCCTGAACAAGAGAAAACTAATACTATGGCCGCCAAGCGAAGGAGAAGGAGAAGGAGAATACGTGATTCAAAGGTAAATCAAGATAAACCTGCTGAGGCTGAGGGGTGTAATGCTACCTGTAAGGAAACTGATGTTGGTAAGGATTCAGTGAAGATCGTGGAGACACCCAAGGAGGGAAAATCTGGTGATTGTTTCTGCCCATTTCACATCTTTACTCCATCGCTGTGTACTCGTATGTTTTTTTTCTTCCACTGACTCGTGCACTTATGTTTGTCCAGATGAATCTGAACTCAAGGATGATGAAGATCCACTGTATGTTGCAGATAATGGTATGCAATACTCCTTTGGATCCACAATACATGATGTTTTAGAGTGGCATTCTTGTTTCTGATTATTTGATGTTTTAGATAATTTTAACCTTTTTTGTCCTTTTTACCCCTATCCCAAAAACTCTGTCAAAAGTTATGAACTTATCTTTATTTTTGTCATTTTGCACTCATTCTTAATTTTACCAACAAATTCTAAAACATTACTTGTTTTGGATTGGAGAATATATTTGTCTATATTTGTAATTTTAACTGTCTCATAACAACGCAATAAACTATTGATATACCATGTAAATTTACAGGGAAACCCATGTCCAATGCCGAGCAAGTAAAACCAGAGTTAAAGGCCAAGCAAGAGAAATCTGAGTCCAATGCGGAGCTAGAAAAACCTGAGGGAAAGGTCAAGCTAGAGAAACCTGAGTTCAAAGCCGAGCAGCAGAAGCCTGAGTCAGAAACCGAACAAGAGAAAACTGATTCTAAGGCCAAGAGAAAGAGAAGGAGAAAACATGATTCAAAGGTAAATCAAGATAAACCTGCTGAGACTGAGGGGTGTAATGCTCCCTGTAAGGAAACTGATGTAGGTAAGGATTCGGTGAAGATTGCGGAGACACGCAAGGATGTGAATCCCCAAGAAGATGATGAGAGTACTTTTGAAGATTTGATGTCTGATGATGATGAAGAAGATGAGTCTCAGGTACACTTCGTCAATCTTAAGTTTTAATAATGCTTATCTGTAAGTATGCTTCTTTAGAAATGATGACCTTCTATGAGTTTTAATCCGAGTTAAGATCTGTGTCATTCATCCAATTATTTGGTGCTTGGTCGTTCTCTATAAGAGGAATCTTGTCTTATTTTCATATCTTCATTTAATTAGGACTTGCTGTCTGAAAATTTGAAGCTTATGCAGCATCAGAAATTTTAATAATCATCTTTTGATGCTGGACTTTAATTGTTTGTGGCAGAAATAGAAGTCCATGAATGTAGAATGAAACAGACCCTACCTAATTTGGATACACTTTTTTTTATCTGGTTACTATTCTATGATGTTCTTCCTCTTTTTTAAGATTTCATAGGGTCAAAAAATTGTTAGTCATAACTCATAAGAACATTGTACATTTGTATGTCATTTTGTACTTCATTATATTTGTGTATTGCGTTATAAATTGTAGCAAAATTTGGAGTGGATTCAGGGACAAAGAGACTGCAAAATGGCCTCCGCTTTTAGTGCTCCCACAAAAAAGATAGTATGCATATTTGTTTTTGACAATGTTCTTTTCTTTAAAGGTTTCATCACACAAGAAGCGAAACAAGAGGAAGAAGGCAAAAAGGCTTGTTCCACACGAAAATGGTGATTTTCTTGTTATCTACTATTAATACTTTCAGATTCTCAGTGATTTCTATTCAAGGGTATCATATAATTTTGATTTGATAAAATCCAACAATTTACATTGTCAAGAGAACATGTCCTCAAAAAATATCTTACACTTTCTTGTATCATTCAACATCTCATAAAACGGTTTATTTTCTTTTCCTCCATTTTATACTTAGATGGCGATAAAGCTGCTCCTCTACCCGGAAACGAGGCTGTGCAGACTCCTATTGACCAGGCAAACAAGCCCAAACAAAAACCAGCAAGAACAATTGCCTGCAATATCTGCAACAAGTATGCATTGCAATTGGATATTTACGATTACAGTACTAGTTTTTGAGGTTTTGGCATAAACCAAGAACCACAGATATTGTTTTCATACAAAACCCTATTGGAGTATTGCAAACAGTCCCTTGAGATTTGCAAGGAAACCACTTTTATGCTGCCCTTTTTTTGGCAATTAGTCCAAGTCCCAACGGCAGTTTGTTAATAAAATGAGTTTCTTCTGCAGATGGTTCATTTCTGCACATGACTTGGAATCTCATACCAAAGCTAAGCATGGTGATGGGAAGTAAACCTGAGTCCGTGGTGTCGCGCATACTTGAAGTGATGTTTTAGAGAGGAGATATTTTGTTGTGTATACGCAGATGGTAGGTTTTGAAGTTTAGTTGCTGTTTAGGGTCTAAAATTGTAACGGGGAATTGGAAAGTACAATTTGTTCAATGTGATGTTGTAAAATTATCACTAGTTTGAAGATATCATTATATGGAGTTGCAATTTGTTCAATGTGATGATGTAAAATCATCACTAGTTTGAAGATGTAATTATTTTAATCAAGTTGCAATATCATTTCATCTGACTTGTACATTTAGGCCCGGCTTGGTATGTAAGATATCGACAATAATACAAATTTTTGTACTGGTTTTATCTTATTTGCTAGAAAATATAAATTTTATACTGATCTCATATTTTATCTTATGATCCGTTAAAAAAAAATCATATTATACTATTTTCATTGTTTACAATAATAAATTATAATAATATATTATTTTATTATTATTTAGTTAACTGGGAAATGATTAGGCGAAACAAATTAGGAGGAAAAAAGAAAAAAAGGAAGAGAATGTCTGTACGAGTTAGAAAAAAGTGATTATGCGACAGTAATAGGAAAGCAAATGCACAATAGAAGCTGATTGCATTTAATGCAGCTTTAACTTTCACAATCCAAGTTTTTGTCATTCATTACAACCGCAAAGCAAACAGAGCCTAAATTTTTATTTAAATTCAGAAATAATTTTGGCACTGCCTTTATTGACTCGCAAAATATAAAACTCTAGTTGCAAAAATTCAAAGTGAAGAGATAAAACGGCAGCATATAACATAAGAAAATGGCAGCATTTAAACTTCATGACAACTGGTTTAAGATTTTACAAAATCAGCATATGATATCACAAAATAAAACAAGGTGTTCCAAATACAGCCAGTCAAAAAATGAGCTACAAAATGATCGGCCGTCGAACATTTTTTCCAGAGTTCAAACCCGTTAAAACTCGGAATGAAAACGAACTATATCTTTATTAAGAACTAGGCATGGTTATTCCTAAGATGATTCTTAGCCTACATAAGGACCCATAATTAAAACTTCATTCCACAGAACACGTCCTGTTCGACCTTGAGCACGTTTAATAGGGCTCAACGGGTGTTCGGAAGCTGGCTCCCGCGTATACTGCTTCAGCACCGAGTTCCTCTTCGATTCTCAACAGCTGCACGCCCAAAATATAATGTCAGGGAAGTTGTAATGTGTTTCAAGTGCCAAGACTGTTAAAAGACCCAAGCTATCCAGAGCTCGATTCTATAAGAACTCATTTAAATAGGACACAAAAACAAATAAAAGTCAAGTGCGACATACATTTGACCTTTTAGCTAGTGTAGATTTGAGATTTGTCATCAGCTCATGAAATATAAAACTATCAACTTTGAGTTAATTTATGTGTAGATTTGAGTTTTGTCATCAGCTCATGGAATATAAAATATCAACTTTGATTTAATTTATGTGTTGACCTTACGAAAACCAACTTTACCATGAGACTGGTATCATCATTTCAGAGTAAATAACTAATACTCCCTCTGCCTCTCCATTTCCAACTAGATGCAACATTTTACTAATTGCACAGAGTTCAATGTTGGAGCTGTTTACTAGTATAATATGAGATTAAATAAGTTTTAAGTTGGGGTAGAACGGCATTTTGACATAGATTTCAGTATGCGAGTTGAGTTAGTGTCAAAAAAGTAACATATGGTGTAATTTTGAGATATTTGAATGGTGTAGTATAAAATGATTGTTTTATTCTTTTCTAGGAACTGATGCATCAAAATAAAGACGGACCTTTTGAGCAAATGGTGCAACTATTTGGGTACAAAGGGAGTACTTTTTAATGAAACAACTAATACTACCTCATTGTTGTACTTTCAGTGACACAAATGTGGAGACCGGAGGGTGGAGATTTTGAGGGTAAAAATTTAAAAGAATATTTCTATTTTGGGAGTATATAAACTTTTGTTGGACAAACTAGAAAGGAAAGCATGCTAGGTATGGAGATAGTACCTTTTAATGAAACAACTAATATTGTTCAAAGATTAAAAAAAAACTAAGTGCGCAGTAAAAATGGTTATATAAAACTTGTCTCAATTTTATAACTTCACACTTTATTTATAATAACTACAGAAATATCGAATCAACTATATAATTATAGATCACAGATCCTGGTAAATATATTATACTTTTTCAGAATATGAATCTTTTTGTATAGAATTGGTGCATGCATATCTTATATTAATAAAGCTGGCATAGGCTCAATTGCTCAAATAAGCTTGTTAGTCATGAGTAGATTCAATAAAATAAGCTCAAAATAGGGTTAGCAACAATCAAAGCAACCTCATAGTATCAAAAAGTTCGGGTTGGCATTTAGTAACTTTTGTTTCCCTCAAGTACAGCCTTAATAGGTAATAAGGTTTAGATGGGTATTACAAAAGCTTAGATAATTACCTGGTTGTATTTTGCAAGACGCTCAGATCTGCATGGAGCCCCAGTCTTGATTTGCCCCTGACAATTTCAGTCAAAAAAAGAAGCGCAAGTTGGAGATGTAATTCATAAAGCCTGCAGTGAATTGGTAATAAAATATCTTAAATGAGGATCTACCGTGGCCAAACCAACTGAGAGATCAGCAATGAATGTGTCCTCTGTCTCTCCACTGCACCAGCAACATAATTATGATGTAAGAAATTGAGGATTGTGACTGGTATAATAAATCAATTGGACATCTATAAACGATGTTGAAGACACAACATACCTGCGGTGACTAGCCATTACACCCCAACCAGCATGCTTGGACATTTTTACAGCTTCAATACTCTCGGTCACAGATCCAATTTGGTTAACCTGGAGGGAGACAAATGGCAGGATTGAAATTCACAGGTCCAACAGGTAAAAGAGAAACGGCACAAGAATGGGTGATAAAGACTCATACCTTGAGAAGGAGAGCATTGCAACTCTTCTCCTTGATTGCTTTCTCAACTCTCTGCAAAAACATAAAATCAGGAAAGCAAGAAAACAATTACCAAAGAAAAACAAACTACTACAAAACATTATAAATGCATAGTGTAGGTATCTATTAGGAAAAAAGAAATTTTCTTCACCTTGGGATTTGTGACAAGGAGATCATCTCCCACAATCTGAACTTTACTACCAATTTCTCCGGTAAGCTTTGCATAGTGCTCCCAGTCGTCCTGGTCAAAAGGATCTTCAATTGATACAATAGGGTAATCAGTCACAAATGATTTGTACAGATCTTTGAGTTTGTCACCCGATATCTTTTGCTTCCCATCGTTGTTCTGCAAACACAAAAGAGAAGTATAACTTAAGACAAAGATATAGTAAGTAATATTATACTTTAATGGGCATGAGGTAAAATCATTCAGGATTGCAGGTTAGAAACTTGCCTCTTCTTTGAAGTTCAAATCATAAGTCTTGTCTGATCCATAAAATTCAGATGCAGCTACATCCATTCCAATAACAACCTATGCATAGGCATTAGCAACAAATTGATGTCTGATACTCATTTGAAAATATAAGAAGTGTGCTGGAAAGATTAGGGAAAAAGGAACTCACTTTTCCTGTATAACCTGCTTTCTCAATAGCTGTTTTTAGCAGTTCAAGACCTTCCTTGTTCTCCTGAAGTTGCGATCAAGTAGAACTGTTAGTACATTTCTAACAAAGTGGGAGGTTAAAGGCCGATCAAGGGATATGTGTTACCTGAATGTTAGGAGCAAAGCCACCCTCATCACCAACATTGGTAGCATCTTGGCCATACTTCTTCTTGATAACCGACTGAAATCAAAAGGAGATCAAAATTAGCACAAGATAAATTCTTTGGGTCTGAGTTAATAGGTTAAAAACATACAATTTTTATAGTTTTATTGTGCATAAATAGGCTAACTAGCCCTCAACCCGATGAAAATTGAAATCTTTTAACTTCTTCCGTAGAATAATAGTGCAAGAACACAAAGAACCTTAATGTACCGCCTTTATAAGTTTTTAATTTTCATATTCTTAAACATTGAGGTCCCCACTAGCAAAGGCTTAACATGTCAAACTGAATCTTTCACTAACTTAGAATTCAAAATAACATCTTTAACACAGTAGTGAGAACTGAGAAAGGACAGATAAGTAAAAGATATAACATACCTTCAAATGGTGATATACTTCCACACCCATCTTCATGGCCTCCTTAAAAGAAGAGGCTCCAACTGGAAGTATCATGAACTCCTGCAACAAAAAGTTGTATTAGATAATGAACACACAGAAAGTATATTAATGGGCACTAGGCAAAATACATGCCTGCATAGCAAGTTTGTTTCCAGCATGTGATCCACCATTAATGACATTGAAAGCAGGAACGGGAAGGACCAGCTTCTTGTTACCAGCTAGATTGGCAATATGCTGAAAGAGAGAGGAAATCTGAAGTCAATAAAAAACGCCAAATTTCGTTTTCTGACAAGAGCTTAAGAGGTCCGACTTAGATACCTTATATAGGGGGATATTGAGGACAGCAGCCCCGGCTTTGCACAAAGCAAGAGAAACGGCAAGAATTGCATTTGCACCAAGCTGAAATAAAAAGCACAATTAGCATTTTAAACATATCATTCTAGAAGATACACTACAGCATTAAAAATAGTCGTTAACCAATAATCGGCGTGCTAATATACCTTTTGCTTGCACCAGCCCCACTCATTCTGAGTTCCATCAAGCTGTTGAACCATGAAATTATCGATACCAGTTTGGTCCGTCGGGTTCTGCGAAAGAAACACTCGACTGAGGGGAGTGATGTTGGCCAAAACCTTAAACATAATTTGTCAATCAATCGAAACAAACCTTTCCAATAAGGGCAGGTCCAATGATTGTGTTCACATTGCTAACAGCCTAGAAAACATACCAACATCATAAACACATCAGTAAATATCAATTGGATTCAACACTTAGGACAATCAATATGCAGAAGACTAACCTTTGAGACACCTTTTCCAAGGTAATCCGATCCTCCATCTCTCAGCTCAAGAGCCTCGTAAACTCCTAGAATAAGAAATCAATGTCCCAATCCCATGAATATATGTTCTAAACAGAATTCCCAACAAACAGGGCAAAAAAGAACTCCTCTAAGGACCAAATTACACGGAACGCATGTGATTACACGATTGATTACTACAAATCCCATCTCGGATGTTCCTCTATCATCATTATCATATATTTTAACGAGAAAATAAATGAAAACACAAATCATACCAGTTGATGCACCACTAGGAACTGCAGCTCTGGCCCAGATTCCATTCGATAGATGCACATCAACCTACATTTACATCAAACAACCAAACATTATTACGATGAATGTTTTCAAATATCAGACCACATCAATTGTTAATTACGACTGCTAAACTGACAAAAATGGACAAATTCAAAAGAAATGCAAACGAATCGTTTGAAAAAGAAACAGAGAAACATGAGAGTGATGGAATTGAGCAGAGCGAACCTCGACCGTAGGATTCCCACGGCTGTCGAAGATCTGACGGGCCTTGACGGACTTGATTGTAGCCATTACAGACAGAGATTAGATCGATCGAGACTGCGTGTGTGTGTGTGTGTGTGTGTGTGTGTGTGAAGAAAAATGTTCGTTGTTAATAGTGGAGAAGTTGAGGAGGGATAGGCCACGTATAAGTAGAAGAGATTCGGCTAATCACAGCCGTCGATCTTGTTCCAACGTAAGGTTTGATTTCCCCGACTGTGTCGAAAGTTCGAATCTTTTCTTCTAGAAATGGTTTATAATAATAAAAAGAAGGCTTTAATTTTATCACGTGCATTGTCCTTTACCATAATAGAGATATATAGTTAATGTTTTAAAATTTGAGACCATTAAGTAAAATTTTGGTGTTAATATTATGTAGTATTAAGTATGTAATTTCGAATGCAATAAATATGAATTTTGTTATGACCATTAATGTTACAAGAGAATTGCAATGATGGAGGACTATTTATTTACATACATTGATAGAGTGTAATGATGGAGGATTCTTTATGTACATTTAATTATCCTCTTAAATTCTCATTATGTATATTCATGCATGAGCTCCCTATAAATAGAGGTCATGACATTTATTGTTACACACACAAGAATTTGAATAAAATAATTCTCCTACATATTGTCTTCTCTATTTTGTTTTTCTATAGTGTTCATTTTCTTATCAGTTTTATAACAAATTTGTAATTTTTGGAAACGCGGTCTTATATGTTCCGTACTAGTTTTTTGAAAATGCCGTTTTTTTAAGAAAAATTCAAAACTCATTTTAATAAATCCACTATCCAAATTTTGGGAAAAAAAAAAGGTCCAAATTTTATTTATTTATTTTTTTGAAAAAAAAGGTCCAGAATTTTAGATTTTGAATTTTTGTTGATATTTTTTTTTTTGGAGTTTTTTTCGGAAATTTTACATATTTTTGAAAAATTAGCGATGAAAATATAAGATCGTATTTTTCTATCTAAAATAAAAAAATCCACTTTTTTTATATTGTATTTGTATACTATATTTTACAAGATTTTAACATTATTTATCAGAGAAAACTATAAATTTTAGCCTTTTTTATGGTATAAACTCTTTTTTGTCCATAAATTTATAAAAACTCTTTTTTTGTCTTTTTTAAAAATAAATGACCAATATACCTTTAATTCTCATTTTTTAAAAATTTTTTTACTTTTCACCCCTAATCTTTTTTCCTATTCCATTTTTTACACTAAATTAAAATAAGTGACTAAGATATCATTAATTATAGTATTTTTTTGACGGAGTTGGGTCGGATTGATTATTTACGTTCCTTTAATCTAGAAAAATTAAAAAATAACATGATTACAAATAATATTATCTTTATTAATTATTAAGGATTAAATAAGTATTCTTGAAAGGTCGGAGTCCAGTCAATTTTTTTAGAAATAACATATTTAGTATTTTTTTTGTGACGGAGTTAGATCGGAACCACTTTTTAGATTATTTTTACCTAAAAAACACTATACATATGTAGAATTTTAATTGACATTATCTTTTTAATTTTTACAAGTAAAATAACTAATATTTTGAAAAGTCGGATATTTCTCCAAATTCATTAAAAATATCATTTGCATTAGTATTTTTTTGACGGAGTTGGGTCGGAATAATTTTTTACATTCCTTTAGTGTAGAAATTTTTTAAAAGATACATGATTACGACTAACGTTATCTTTTTTAATTTTTAAGGATTAAATAAGTAATCTTGAAAGGTCGGAAACTGGTCGGAGTCCAGTCAATTTTTTTTTAAATAGCATATTTAGTAATTTTTTTTGTGACGGGGTTTGATCGGAACCACTTCTTAGATTATTTTTACCTAAAAAATACTATGCATATGTAAAAATTTTGATTGATGTTATCTTTTTAATTTTTACTAGTAAAATAATTACTCCCTCTGTCCCACAGGAATTTGCACATTTTCCTTATTGGGACGTCCCACACAAATTT
>JAPKLY010000040.1:840343-900361 GCA_026898435.1 Prunella vulgaris
CTTAGTCTTGTATGCACCCGTTACACTGTGCAACTCAAGTTTATTTTTAAAAAGTTATACAAAATACGATTGAAAAGTCACACATGTTATTACAGAAAACTTTTCAGTAATAATTTGTGTAACTTTTCAGTAATAAATACTGAAACTGTTTAAAAATACATTTGAATTGCAAGGTGTAACCGGTGCACAAGAGATTTACTCAAAAAATATCTGGATGAGCAAAATCACAACAATAATAAATAAAACAATGAGCTAAAAAATTGTTGGCGTGGTGGGATGGCTGGCAATGCAATCGGTAGAGATGACCTGCGTGGTGTACTGTGAAATTTGAATTTTTTTACGGCCAACTAACAAAGAATATCATTTCAAAAAAGAACAAATCCCTATATAATTGACCCATTTCAAAAATTAACTCACATTTTGTAAATTTCAAGCTTGAAACCTCATATCCCTGGGTCCCAACTCCCAAAAGAAAAGAGAGAGAAACAGTTGGTAAAGATATGTTTATTTTGGACACTTTGTGATCCATGGTCTTTTTTCTCAATCCACGTATAAAAATACTTATATAACTAATATTACTCTTTACAAAATCCAAATACAATCGCATTATCATTTTCTTTTTACTATTTACTAGGGGCGTTTGTTTCAAATTCTTCAATGGGAATAAAATTCTTCAATGTTACATCATTAATGTTGTGTTTCAGTTTAAGAAAAATTAACAAAAAAAGGATGTTGTGGTATGAGAAATTGATTGATGAAGGTGATTATAAGGTGAGATGAAATTGGAGTGTTGATTACCTTATTTAGAAGAAAAAATAATATTATGTGCCTCATTTATTCCTATTTCATATAATAATTAAAGAATTATTATATCTCAATCCTATATGTATATCTCATTCTCATTGTAATTAATTTTTTTTTTTACCAATCGCCCCCTCATTATTTCTCCTACTTTTTTCTCACTCAATACAATATGAATAATATAATATGAATAATTATTAAACTATTAACTTAACATAAAACAAAATTTCACCCTATTAAAATCTCAAACCAAAAGTATATTATTCACAATAATTTTCAATCCTAAAATTTTAAAATCACAACTTACCGCACACACTTATATCCAAAACGAACATACCAGAGTTACTTAAAATATCCCCAACTTCAAAAGAGAAAGAAAGCAAGTCTTGCGTTCGAGTTCAGAATCATATTTTTAACACTTTGAAAGAATGGGTATTAAATTGTGCCATTTTATTATTCTTTCCAAGGGTATGAATCTCCCTGCCTCTAAAACTTATCATGAACATCCAATGAGCAATTATCACCAAGCTTATGACAGACTCTACGTATATCTGTCACAAGTCTCTGCACAAGTAGGAGGCTTCAACTTTAAAATAACCACATTCTTCAAAATCTGCACAAGTAGGAGGCTTCATGGCAAAAACAACGCGAAAATGACAGTTCAAGAACATAGTTGATAGCGAAAACTTAAAAATGCACTTGAGGTTGGAAACGATAATACAGAGTAAGAGCTGAGACGATTTAGAATTTTGACAAGGTACCGCAAAAGCCATTTTGTCCGAGTTTCTACCATGTTGAACACATAATGACAACCTATGCTTCTGGCCATAAACTCGACACCCAAAATCAACTTGCAGAAGGCATCACTCAATTATTCACAGCTAACAATCACAGAGGGAGCACAAAACGACCTTGTCACATTCAAAATTCTTGTCTCTAATCCTCACAATTTCTCTCAAAGGAGCAAAACAATGATAGTGAAATGAAATCTTGCTTAGAATAAGGATTTCCAGAACTCTAAATTAAACAAAACTAAATAAAGATTCGAGGTGCATGGACCAGAGTAAAATCACACAAACTCATAACTGAAACCAACTTCAGTTCTTTCTCATCGACATCAAACCTAAATGCAGTAAAAAACATATCAAAATCTTCAAGAACATTAGGAGAGGAGCAATTCATACTTATGCCATACTTCACACACAAGATGGAAACATTATCCAATTAGCACAAGACATTATTCTCAGATCAACATTACTAGTATGCTAGATCGTTGCAGAGATCAAATTTGAGATCACACTACTTACCACAACATCTTCAGGAAACCGTCTTTACATTCACAGAAAGCTGCTCTATTCAGATTCATGACCCATCAACACTCGCTATAAACCATATACATCCTGTTTATCTGGCTTATCTACAAGTGTCTAAAAACTCTATATTCCATTTTATTTTGGAGGTGGTCTTGCATGAAACAATCTCACATATCATTTTCCACGTGATGGTCTATAATTGACCCAAACAAGGCTCAACCAATCCAACACATATCATTTCTTCTTCTTCTTTTTTAATCAGGAAAAGGAAATTCAGTAATACGAAGTAGTTGGGTACTTAATTCTTACAAATGAGGAAAGGAATACTCATAAAACCGAAAATTACAACTTGTGAATGGACCTCTCCTCTCCTATCAAGCTCCACAAAGTGGAGCTCCGTCTCACATACGCACTCCGAGTCAGTGTAGTGATACAATATTTTTTCTTATAGTCTTGTATGTCTCTGTGTTTCATGTTCAGTATAGTATTCATGTTAAGAATTGCCACCCACCATTCAATTGCAAAGAGACACCAAAAGGAAAAGGAGATAACTGTTCAAACTGATAAGTTGAAAGCAATAGCTTAATAAATCATCTAAACCACAGGTCCACATAATGAAGCATAAATTCAAACCCTAGTGGCAGTCTTATTCAATTTCCCACTTTATTTCAAAACAAAAAAAACGAATTCATGCTCGTAAGATGAAGCAGCGGAAAAACAACTCATTGTTACCACATCAGTATACTCGTCAATTTCAAAAGCAGGCAGAAAGAAAGAAAGAACATGGCTACCATTCTCAAATTGCCTTGAGCAAATCTTCGGCGCTGCTAACGTTGAAGGCGCCGCCGTCCTCCAAATTCAAGATCTTCACAACCCCATTCTCCACATACATCGCATACCTCCTCGACCTAACCCCTAATCCCACGGGCTTATCACTCAAATCGAGCTCGCACCCAATCGCCCTCGTGAAATCTCCGTTTCCATCGCTCAACAGCAAAACCTCGTCCCCGATTTTCAAATCCTCCTTCCACTTCTTCATCACGAACGCATCGTTGACGGAGATACAGACGATGGTATCAACGCCCTTCGCCTTCAATTCCGCGGCTTTCTCGACGAACCCGGGGAGGTGTTTCTGCGAGCAGGTGGGGGTGAACGCGCCGGGAACGGCGAAAAGGATCGTTTTCTTGTTGGATGTGAGGTCAGAGACAGAGACGGTGTGGAGCTCGTCGGAGGAGTCGAAGTAGGAGAGGGTGGCGTCGGGGAGCTTGTCTCCGACGGAGATGGTGGCGGAGATTTTGGGGACGGCGGAGAATTTGAGGGATTGTTGGCGGCGGAGGCGGAGCGACGAGGAGAAAAGGGAGGTAGGTTTTCTGTGCGGGGAAAGGAGAGAGAATGATTGTTTGAACGCTGGGGTGGAGGAGGCGATGAGCTTAGTGACGGCGAATGTTGCGGTGGTTGCTGTGGCTGCCGCCATTGTTTAGGTGAAATGCAGAGGAAGTAATGGAGAGTAGTGTGAGGCGGTGTGTTTTAGGGTGGCGCTGGTAGTTGGCTTTTGGGGCGGAGATAACGATTACTACACCTATATGAGATGAGAGAGAGGACAAAAACAATAAAAATATCTTCACAATTCCATTCTCTATATTTTACCATAATTAAACTACTTTAATTTTTAGTTTTTTTTTTTTTTTAAAGCCAAATTTTTATCAAGCTGTTGAAAGAGCTTAATTCACTCTTTTCAAATTAAACATAATATAACAATTGTGTCATTTTAAACTGATTAATAAATTATTCAAGGTTAATTTTTAAAAAATAGCCATCAATCAATTTTGTTGATTTTAATTAGAAAAAATTTCACTTTTAGTTCATGTGATATTTATTATTTTAACGGTCATCATATTTTTTAATATATGAATTTCCTTTTAAAAAAAATATGATATCTATTATTTTAAAATTCATCCTACATATTTGGGTAGTAAATTTAATAATAAATGAGATTTAATGTTTAATAACTTTTAGAGAATTCTAATAATTACAATAAAGATGAATAATTGAAGATTAAATGCATGAGTGTGAGAAATTTCTAAGGATTAAAAGCTGCTGCACCTCTCTTGATAAAGACCTAAAATGGGAAAAATTACAAAATGGTTTACAAAATTGACAAAAATTACAAATATATTTATGTACAGAAAAAAATATGCTTCTATGTAGGAAAAAATTATATTTTTGTGTATAAATTGTGAACTACAGAAATTGTGAACCAATTTTTAACTATTTTTTTAAACCAATTACGCACGTGACCCTCAAGAAAATGCCGATGAAAAATCTAGTGTTTTTTTCAATTGAAATGGGCCGAATAGAAAAACACCTAGGCCCATGTTATTGGCACTAGTCATATTGTTAAATACACTATCCTTTTTTTTTTTCCAACAATTAATGTAAAAAGACATAAAAGTTCTTGTAAATTTTCCCTCAATTTCTATTTAGTAAATACACTACCCTATTGAAAGAACCGAATTTAGGGCATATATTCGATAATTTTGGTAGAAAAAAAACTAGAATTTTCATTTTGATCCAACTATAAAAAACATATGTTGTACAAGTTTTGTTGAAAACATATGATTCAAATATGTTTAGTATGAATCAAAGCTTAGAAGATGCATATGTAAGTTTTTAAAAACCTAGTTTTTTATTGTTGTTTAATCTTGAATAATTTGCATATATGTTGTTGTTGTGATATATTTTATAAGTATTATTATTATATGTGTACATAAAATTGATTATAGACATATCTATAATGTTTTCGTGTTGAGAAAATTGAATTTTCGAAAAATCGCGACGATGTTGTTCATCTTTGATGTGCTGTTTTGTTAAAATTTTGGAAATTTTTTCAGAAATATTACATTTTTTTTTTGAAAATTTTTGTCAAACAAAATGAAAATTTTCATTAATTTTTTTTGAAAATTTGTAGTAATTTCGGCAATTTTTTTTGAAAATATCTGTTTTGTTCATATATATTTTTTGAACATTATATATTGTTTTCCTTTTCCATTTTATGATTTTAATATGTATTTTGCTTATTTAGGACTTATTTAAGGATGTTGAAGTTGAAGATGATAACTTTGAGCATGGAGAAGATGATGCAATTACGTGTTATCCACAGCCAACCAATGATGGGAAGGACGAAAAAAAATAAATCAAATATTGAAGGAATTGGTGAAGAAATTGTCATGGATTACACTGATTTATTCACAACTATGGAGGTTTTCTCATCTCGTGATGCACTAATGGAATGGGTGCGCGGTATAGCTATAAACAATCACATTGTTATTGTTGTGAAGCGCTCATTTGCCGGAGGAAAAAAAGAGAGCGTATGTAGTCTTGCAGTGTGAGTGTGGAGGAGTATATCGTAAGTTTATGGCTAAGAATGTTGCTCCCATGGAGAATAAGAAAAAAGTAAAAAGGGTTGACGAAGAAGAAGATTATCAATGTGTAGGTGAAGAGGACCTGAGTAGTGAGAGACGGACTACCGGCACTAAAAAATGTGGATGCCATTTTCTATTGAAGGGAACAAAAATATCTCCATCATAATGGAGTTTGACTGTAAAATGTGGGACTCATAACCATCCCATTGGCATTCATCTTGAGGGCCATTCTTTTGCGGGTCGATTAAAGCCCGAAGAGGAACGCTACGTCATTGAATTGTCAAAATGTTGTGCTTCTGCAAAGTCTGTATTAGAATCATTGAAGGAGAAACATGGAAATAATCATTCAATCATCAGAAACATATACAATGTGAGGAAGAAACATAAAGTGGGACAATATAGTGGAAGATCACAATTGCAGTATCTAATGAATGAGTTGGGCAAGAAGAATTACTTCCATTTTAGTAGGATGTGTGAGCAGACAAACATGATTAGAGAGCTATTTTTTGCACACCCCGTCTCCATTCAGTTGGTACACGCTGTTGATAGAATTTACTAACGATGTTTGTTTATGTGGCTTTATAACATATTAATCCTATCAAACAATAAACTAAGATTTAATGTTCTTAGTGTTCTTGGGAGGGTGAGATAGAGAGAGAAAATGAGAGCTTAGAGAGGGAAAGTCTTGTAATTGGAAATGTATTATTATTTTAATAGTTACAAGAGAGGTCTTATTTATAGGTGTGCGAGTGCGAGACAGCACCTTACGAGCCTATTTGGCTTCCGGTGTTGACGAGGGTTCCTTACCCTCGTCTTGGTCTCCCACACAGCTCCCCTTTCAATGCCTCTTTCTACTACATGTACATGTCCTATCTATACACCCGCTGGTTGGGTTCTCGGGCTTGGCGAGCTACTCGGCGAGCTCCCTTGCCTTGTGCCATTTCTGATGGCTACGTACTCGGCGGACCTCGGTGAGGTCCTCTTTAGGACATGGGCGAGCTACTTCGGGCGAGCTCCCAGGCCTTGTAACACTCTGGGCATTGCAGGAATGGGCTCCGGCTCGGCCTCCATGCTAGAGGGCGAGCTCCCTCGCGAGCTCTTCTCACTTTGTCCAATTGGTGAGCTGGTCCTGGGCTTTCGAGGCCTGGGCGAGCTGATGTCTACCTCGCCGAGCTCGGCGACCTGCGGGCCCTTCGTAATTGTTCCTACGCCAATCGTGTTGGTTCATCTCGTCAACATTTGCCCCTCAGCTCGCACGCATCAAGACTCGTCAAATGTGTGGGTGAGCTGAGTTATTTCCACAGACAAGGGTTCGAACCTTGGCGAACTACACTCGGGCAAGTGCCGAGCTGGAGGGCGAGCTCTGCCATGGCGGTTGCCTCGGCTGACGCGGTCCGAGAATCCAGGCATCGTGCATGCCTTTTTAGGCATGGTTTCCCGCGCCCATCATGGTAACCTTTCAAATTCTTTGCAAAAAGGTCCCCGCACTTTCCGAATATCGCACCTCGCCCCGACGCTTATAAATAGGGGAGGGTGAGTTCATTTCTCACTTTCCCACTTCCGAGTTTTCAGAGCAACTTCCGGCGAACGACATCCTTGTTTCCGACGAAGCTTCCGGCGTTCCCCAAGGTAGAAAACCCGTTTCTCCTTCTTTTCTCCTTTTTCTTTTTCGATTTCTTCAAGCTTTTCGGAAATTTTGGACATTTCCGGAGGCTTTCGAACCCATTACCGTAACTCCAGCGGCGAAACCTTACACAAATTCTCGGACATTTTTGAACTCCACCGAGATTATGTCGACTCATGAATCAAGCGGGACCCCCTCCAACCGTAACCCTGAGAAACAACCCATGGTTGAGGGCGAAACCATCCCCCACATAGAGATCGGTTCCAGCTCCGAGGTGACCTCCGTAGCTCGCCAGGTCTCCGGCGAGCTACTTGGCGAGGTCCGTCCTTGCGAGTCGGAGGAAGGGGCCTCCAGCTATGTTTTCTACGTGGTATGAGAGGAAGGCGAGGAGGTCGTCCAAGAGGAAAGGGTTGCCAGTGGCAACGAAGGGCCCGTTGAGGCTGGGGAGGAGGTCGCCAATGTCGGCGAGGAGGTCGCAGACGTGGGCGAGGTGGACGCCGACCTGGAGGAGGTTACTGTTGAATGGTTCCGCTCCATCGATTTTCCGGAGCCCCAATTGGTCGAACGTCAGGTCTCCGACGAGGTCATCCATCCTTTTGACTGGGATGATTATGTCGCCCAGCACGGGGCGAGCTTCGAACTTCCCGGGCAAGAATACCGGGATGCGGCGAACAAGTCTGATTATAAGGCAAGTGAGGTCGTCAGCATCATACACGAGTACCAGCTCCCTCATCTTCGTGAGAAATACCAGATCCCGCTTGACATCTCCCTATATGCCCCGAGGAAGGATGAGCGAGCTGATTTACCCCCGGCAGGGTTGACGACCATTAATGTGCACACTCTTGAGGCCGGGCTAACTTTGCCCCTGCATCCGATTATTGGCCGGTTTCTGCTTGACAATAACCTTGCCATCACCCAGCTCACTCCCAACGCCTGGAGTAATTTGTTGGCGGCGATGGCGGTCTTCGGGCTGGAGGGGTACGAGAACCGGTTGACAACCTCCGAGATCAACGAACTCCTTACCGTGACTCGGCAAGTGAAAGATGGCAAAGGGTATTACTACCTCCGAGCTCGCCCGGGAGAGAAATTCTCGGGGGTCCTTCCGAACAAGGTCCGCGACTGGAAATAGTTGTTCGTTTTTATAGGCGGAGACTGACGAGCTTCGACGAGCTACTCCGGGCGAGGAGAACGAATTCCAACCCCCGATGAATATGGGGAGGCTAGCAGTAGGCCGCCTACTTGGTGTGTGTGGGTTGAATTAGATTTACTAATCTAATTCTTTTCTTTTTGCAGATTTGAAGCATCACATCTCGAGCCGCGGGAAGCCCGAGACGTCTCTTGAATTTGACGTGGTGCGAGCCGTCTGCTACCTGAGGAGCCAAAAGGACCGGGATATCGCCCACCTCACTCAGCACCACTGTTTACCCTTTTTTTTTCTCGCAGAAGGTAGCAGGGTCGCTTTTCCAACAGTCGAGATCCCGGACTCCTACCAAGAGGTAGCTCGTCGCTTCACAATGGGCCTGCCTCGCCCGAATAGACTTGCCCCGCCGTTGTTGTTCGCATTGGACCCGAGCAAGAATGCCGAGCTCGCCCAGAAGGGGGGTGAGGTGGGTGGATCCGGGGCACAGAAGGAGCAGGTAAAAGCCCCCACCAAAACTAAGGCGACGGAGGTAGCTCGAGGTGGCAAAGGAGGAGGACGAGGTGGGGCCGCGCCCGGGCGAGCTACCCCACCATCGAAAAGGGGCCTTCACCGAGGCGATGGGTCCCGGGTCGGCGATGAGGATCCCTAGAGCCGCAAGCGAACCAAGTACTCTGGGCTGCACGACGAAGACTCAGACCAAGCCGGGCGAACTTCGGCGAGGTCCGGGCAGGGTGGATCTGCCCAATCCACCACTCCGTTGGCAGCTACGCCCATTCAGAGCTCGCCACCATCCCCGTCTCCTTTCGGGGTTTGGGCCACTGACGACACGCTCCTGGGTTGGGACCCCGAGCGAGTTCAGTAAGTAGCTTGCCCCCTAGTCTTTATCCTCGTTGTTTTCATTTTTTTTCTAACTCCCAACTATTTTAACCTAGCAGCTATGCCCCCATTGCTTATCCAAACCGCCACGAGGCCCTCCACGCATTCGAGTGATCTCACTCCTTGACGTCAATGCGTAGCCTCCATCCGGGCCTGGTCCGGAATACTGTGAGTGAGATGCCAAGGCATTGGACCACTCCCCAAGTGGCGACCATCAGCGGGCAGAGCCTGACGGAGCATCTTCTCCTCTCGGCCCACTATGCAAGCGGGCTACTGCTCGCTAATCAAAAGGCCTTAGAGCAGGCTGCCGAGCTGGAGGCAGGTCGCGCCGAAAAGAACAAAAGGGTGCTCGCCTTGGCGGACATCGCCGACAAGGCCAAGAAGCAGGCGAAGCTCGCCGAGGAGAAGGCCGAGGCATCTCTGGCCGCCGAGCAGAGCACCCTGCAGCAGCTCGAGGACCTCCAGCGCAAGCTTGTCGGGCTGGAACGGGAAGCTGAGGCCAAGATCAAGGCCAAGGAGGAGGAGCTCGCTGTGCAACTCGCTCGGGAGGTCGGCGAGCACGAGGTGACCAAACGGGATTTGGCGTTGCAGCGGGGCCTAGTCAGGAGCGCAGATGCGGAATGCACGAAACTAAAGGATAAGCTCTCTACAAAGGTAAATGAGGTCGCCGAGCTTCACCATAGTGCCTCCACCTCGGTGGACCTGGTCGCTGCGAGGGCTGAGGCCTCGGACAAAGGCTTTGTGCAGTGCTATGCCGAAGTCCTGAGGACTCTGTGGTGTGCCAGAGCCCACAAAGATGATGAGGTCGAGGCCGTGGTGGGCGACTTCAAGGCGTGTTTGGATAGGGTCCCCTTCCCCGACAATGCGGAGTTGGACATCGGCGACCTCCCTGAGCTCGGCATACCTCTGGATTTCGTGCCGGCACACTTCAAAGTCATCAAGACCGTCTCAGTGCTGGAACTGAATATCGGTGCTGGGGAGGGGGCGGCCAATGAAGAGGAGGTCGCCTACGAGGGGGAACGGATTCCTCTCACTGTTGCACAACTCCAAGAAGCTTGCGGGGATGATATGCTGAACCTTGGCGAGTTCGAAGCCAGTGGGCTTACTGGCAACAGCACTTCCGAAGCCGAGCTCGCCCTCCCGGCTGACTAGGTCGCCCCCAACCCCGCTGAGGTGACTCTTGATGCCCCCGCAACTCCGGAGACTTAGGCTTTTTCTTTGCTTAGTTTTCCGTTTTTTATTTTTGTAAGTCTCAGTAGTTCACCGGGCTACAGAGCTCGCCCAGAAGGAGCTCCGTTTTGTAGTTTTTTCACTTTTCATTCAAGTAGTTGTAGCTCGTCAGGCATGTGCAGCTCGCCTAGAAGGAGCTTTTTGCAATTCACAGATGGTTAGCTGGTCGACCTTTGTGGCCAGCAATACTACTCATACTTAGGATTTTTTCAAGTATTTTTTACTTGAAAGTTTCTTAAGTATCTTTTGAATATAAATCGAGCATTTTTTGTCTAACACTTTCCACTTACATTTTTGCGCTTTACGTTATAATTTTACTTAGCTCGTTTATTTATCTTTCGGGTACTTAGTTGTTCGTCTTACTCTACTTTTAGAAGCGAATCATTTATTTTACATCACTTAAGACTACGAATTGTACCTTTGTTTTAATAGTATGTATTCATCGTCTTACGCCACTTAGGGCCGCGAATAGCTCGTCTTAAACTACTTAGAGTAGCGAGTTGTACTTCGTTTAATTCACGTTGGGCAATTGGGTTTCATGAACCTTGCCTTAGATATATTTCGTCTTTTTCGTGAATTTTTCTGACTTAAGGCAGTTGGTGCTTGGTGACCCTTTAGGAAGGGCACCTTTGCTACCTTGGACACTTTGGCCTTTGCCTACGAGCATTTTGATTACAACGTTTGGGACCTTGGTCCTTGCGCATTACAAAGTCTCGGGCACTTGGCGAGCTGAGGCTGGCGAGCTCCCTTGAGCAGTGGGAAACCTAGGGTAGCTCGCGCAGTTGGCGAGCTACGCAGGTCCGGACACTTGGCAAATTTTTTCTGATTTCACAAATTTTCCCAACTTTTTATGGCAACGTAATTTACATCGGGTGCTATCAACATTTTTTATGCTAACCTTCGGCTAGTCTATTACAGATTCTTAGCCTATTGATAAAACTTTTTTAGGTCGGCCGCATTCCAGGTGTACGACGAGGCGTTGCCTTCTGCATCTTCGAGGTCGTAGGAACCGTTTGGCCAGACTGCGGTAACCCGGAACGGTCCTTCCCAGTTTGACCCGAACACACCGGGTGGGGTCATCAGTTTCTTTTTTAGCGTCAGGTCTCCGACCCTGAATTTTCGGCCTCGGACCTGAGAATTGTAGTACTTCTCTGCTCTACGCTTGTAGGTGGCGTTCTTCATTTCTGACGAAGCTCTGGTCTCTTCGATCAGATCTTTTTCTACTGCCAAGACTTCATCATTCTTTTCTTCGTCATATCCTACCACCTTCCAAGTCTTGTTTTGGACTTCGATCGGGACTATGGCCTCAGTCCCGAAGGCTAGGGCAAACGGGGTCTCTCCGGTGCTGGCTCTATAGGAAGTTTTGTAAGACCACAGGACCTCCTGGAGTTCGTCTGCCCAGCTCCCTTTATTTTCTTCGAGGCGGAGCTTCAATATGTATTTTAGAATTTTGTTCACCGCCTCGACCAGGCCGTTCGACTGTGGATGGTAAGAAGTTGAGTAGTGCTTCTTGATGTTCCATGAACTGCAAAAATCTCTCAACTTTTGACCGTCGAACTGCCTTCCTTTATCTGTGATGATCGACTGTGGAAGTCCGAACCGGCAGATCAGGTTTTTCCAAATGAAGCCGACCATCCTCTCCTGTGTTATTGTTGTGAGAGCCTCGGCCTCAGCCCACTTAGTGTAGTAGTCTACTGCTACCACAACAAACTTTACACTGCCTCTGTCAGGTGGTAATGGGCCAATCAAGTCGATACCCTATTTCGCGAAAGGCCATGGGCTGAAAACCGACTTCAGTTGGTTGGCTGGGGAGTAGATGTTAGGTGCAAAAAGTTGACACTTTCGGCACCTTCGTGCGAAGCTAATGGCATCTTTGCGAAGAGTGGGCCAATAGTACCCATGCCTGATCGTCTTGTATGCCAATGCTTGCCCCCCAGCGTGACTCCCACAAATTCCTTCGTGGATTTCTTCTAACACCTCGGACCCCTGTTTTTTAGTTAGGCACTGGAGTAGGGGTAGAGAGAATCCACGTTTGTAGAGTTGGCCATCCAGCAGCGTATATCTGGCAGCTTGCTTTACTAGCCGGCTAGCTTCCCAGGCATCCACGGGGGTTGTTCCGTCTTTTAAGTACTTTTGGATTGGAGTGCACCAATCTTCACCATCTTCACTGTCCTCCTGCCCCCCACTCGAGGTCTGATTTATTTTGTAATTGGACGTTGAGGGGTTTTTCAGCGTGGTGATTACAACCTCCATGAATTCGGCCTCGCCATTACTGGTAGCTAGCCGGGCTAGGGCGTCTGCTTGTGTGTTTTCTAGCCAGGGTAGACCTGCGTAAACATCGAGATCAGATGCGCGACTATCTTCTGGTAGGTCATCATCTGCTGGTCTTTTGCCTCATATTCCCCCCGGACTTGGGATATTATTAGCTGGGAATCTCCAAAAACTTGAAGGTTGGTTGCCCCCACAGCTAATGATAGCCTAAGTCCAGCTATCAGAGCTTCGTACTCCGCTTCGTTGTTGGTTGCTCGAAAATTGAACCGAATTGCGGAGGTAAAGACTTGTCTGTCTGGGCTGATCAGGACCACATCGGCGCCTAATGCTACGCTGGTTGACGATCTGTCAACGTAGAGGTGCCACGGAGCTATACGCCCCCTTGTCGGATCTTGTGGGAAAGTCAGCTAGACGATGAAGTCGGCAAGCGCTTGTCCCTTGATCGCTGTTCGGGGTGCGTAGGTTATACCGTATTGGCTGATCTCTAGTGACCATTTCAGCAGACATCCGGTTGTGTCTGGGCGCTGTAGTATTTGAAGTAGTGGGAACGTCGTCAGCACCTCTACCTGGTGGTCTAAGAAGTAGGGCCTCAATTTTCTAACACTCATCACCAGTGCATAAGCTAGCTTCTCCGTCGGGGTATACAACAACTCAGCTTCGTGTAAGACTTGGCTTACATAGTACACTGGTAGGTGTATTTTCACCTCTTCTCAGACCAGGACGGAGCTAATGGGCACCTCCGACGCAGCTAGGTACAGGTACAGTTTCTCACCAGGTATCGACTTTGACAAGATCTGCGTATATGCCAGGTATGTTTTTATTTCTTCGAAGGCCCGTTGATAGTCGCTTGTCCACACGAAATGTTTGTTGAGGTGCAGATTGTTTGCTTTGGCCGTCTTCTTGTACCTTCGTGTGTTTGCTTTGATTGCCTCGAAGAATGGATGATTTCGGTCGCCAGACCTGGAGATGAACCTGTTCAGAGCTGCCATGAACCCCGTCAGTCTTTAATTTTTTCGCACGGAATCGGGCACGCCCATCTCGATTATGCATTGGACCTGCGTCGGATTGACCTCGATTCCTCGTTGGCTAACTAGGTGTCCCAGGAACTTTCCAGAATGTACGTCGAAACTTATCTTCTTGGGGTTCAGTTTCATGTTGTAGTGGCGCAGTATGTCGAAGGTCTGTTTGAGGTGGTCGAGGTGATCCTCCTTCCTCAAACTCTTGACAACTATGTCATCAACGTACACCTCCATGGACTCGCCAATCTGTTGGTCGAACATTTTATTCCCCAACCTTTGGTAGGTTGCTCCGGCATTGATGAGTCCGAACGACATCCTTTCCCAGCAATACATGTTCTTGTTGGTGTAGAACGCTATATGTTCCTGGTCATCTGGGTGCAGAGCTATCTGGTGATAGCCCGCAAAGGCGTCCATGAATGTCATCATCTCATGGCCTGCGGTGCTATCTACCAGCTGATCAATGTGTGGTAGTGGGAAGTTGTCCTTCGGGCATGCTTTGCTCAGGTCCGTGAAGTCGATGCAGAGCCTCCACGTCCCGTTGTGTTTTTTTACCAGGACGGGGTTCGCTACCCATTGTGGACACAAAGCTTCTTTGATCAGCTTGTTATCCAGCAACTTCCCCACTTCAGCAGTTAGAGCTGTGTACTTGTCTGGCCCATACTTCCTTCGCTTTTGGCGCACGGGTCTCCTCGTAGGATCTATGTTAAGTCTGTGGCAAGCATGCTCCAAAGGGATTCCCGCCATGTCTTCGTGGGACCAGGCAAACACGTCTAGATTGGACATCAAGAACAGCTCCATCCTCGACCGGTACGGTTCAGGTAACTCAGAACCGATGAAAAGTTCTAAGCCCCTTTTCGGTTCCACCGGGAGTGCCATCAATTCTTCCATGGGAGTGGCTTTTCTCTTTTGACTTTTCCACCACGGGTCGCTGATGAACTCGTTCCACTCTTCTTGTGACATCTGCGCAGGTTAATGACCTATGCGCGGCTCGAGGTCATCGGCTTGGCCTTCCGCTTGGTGGGCTCATCAACTGTCAGTACCTCCAGCGGTTTGTCAACTTGGGACGGTTCGGTGACCTGGGGAGTCGGGTCAACATCCATTGGCGTTGGTTCATGACCTCCCGCAGGTCCCCCATCTTGGGCTTCATCAACCACCTCCATGGGAGTAGGTTGTTGTTCTTGCGTAGGTCCCAACACTTGGGTGTTTTGGGCTTCCTCTAATCCTTCCATTGGCGCCGGTTGCGCGTCTTGCGCAGGCTCTGAGACTTGTTCAATTTCTGGCAGATCGCCTACCTCCATCATCTCAGTTTCAACCGAGATGACGTCTAGGATGTTTGGCTCGTCCACTGGAATCTGTACGTCCTCTTCGAGGATGTGGACCTGCGTTACAGACGTTTTGACCCGACCATCTTTGATTTGAAGTAAACACTCTCGGGCCTTTTTCTGGTCACCTTTGATAGTTCCGGTACCTTTTGGAGTTGGGAATTTTAAACAGTAGTAGGTCGAACACGCCACTTTGAATTCATTGATAAAGGGGCGGCCGAGGAACCCATTGTAGGAGGACTGCTGGTCGACAACTAGGAAATCTACTAACCTAGTCAGCCTCCTTTCGGGGTTCTCAGCCGATACAAGCTGGACGCTCAACCTGATACTGCCTAGGGGGACGGTTACAGCTTCTCCGAACCCTACTATCCTAGCATTGCTAGGTTCTAGATACGACTTAAAATCACCTAAGGCATCTAAGGTGGATTTGAAAAGGATGTTGGTGAATGCGTCGGTGTCCACAAGCAGCCTGTGCACTCAGACGTTCATGATGTTGGCGGTTATCACCAACGAGTCGTTGTGGGGCGTCAGTACCCCCTCCAGGTCCGCCGAGGAGAATGTCAGCTCATCAGTAAGCTGTGCGACGGACCTGGGGCCGGAGCTGCCTTCCTGGACATGGTTCACGGCCCGGATCTCGGCTTTCCTCTTTCTTTTGGACATGGAGGGTCCCCCGTCCTGGAGAGCTCCGGCAGCTCCGATCTCTCCCTCGAGAACCAAGAGTTCTCGGGTTGGCTCCATGTTCTGTTGAGGCTGGGGAAGTGCCCTTCGTCTGTTCTGAGGTCCGCTTTGGCCCGTATCCTCCTCTTCGTCGTCGGAGACCTCCCTTCTGTCGAACCTGGGCCTCTTAGCTGGGGCCTTCTTCACAAACTCGGCCAGCTTCCCATCCTCGTAGAATTTCCACAGCTGTTTGAGGAGGTCTCGGCACTCGCTGGTGAAGTGGCCGATAGACTGATGGTAGGCACAGTATTTGTTGGGGTTGAGCCTCGTGCGGTCCTGGCGGATCAGCCTCGGTTCCTCCAGCAGGGCCTTATCTTTGACAGCAGTAAAAACGTAGTTGATGGAGACGGTGAGTACCTGGTTGAGCTTTTCCTTAAACCCGTCCCCGTCACCAAATGCCTTTAAGTTCCGGGGGGCTTTGTATGTGCCCCCGGATTTCTTCCCGTAGGGTTTCTTCTCCTCTGGGGCACCAACTTCTTTCAGTAGTGCCTCCTGCATAGCCATGAACACCCCCGCCTTGTGGCGGAATTCAGCATAAGTGTTCAGACATGCGAGGTGCATTTCCTTCCAGAGGTCGGTGCCCTTCCTGAGCCCGGCCATCGCTGCGACGACCTTGGTGTCCTCGCTCACCGACTCGCCTTCCAGCAGTATTTTATCGAACCTCTCCAGGTACTGCTGGTCGGTCTCATTCTCGCCTTGGTGGATGTTGGAGAGACGGTGTTTCTGGGTAAGGTAGGACCCGAACCCGGAGAAGTGGGCCAAGAACTCCCGCGAGAGTTGGCCAAATGAGCAGATTGACCCCGGGGAGAGTGATGAGAACCAGCGGTGGGCTCGGTCCCCTAGGGTCAGTGGGAAGTTCCAGCACTGGGTGGAGTCGGTGGCACCGACCGAAATCATAAAGTCCCCATACTTAGCCAAGTGGACTTTCGGGTCGGACTCACCTTCGTATGCGGACATCACCGGGAATTGGATTTTCTTCTGAACCGGTGCTCGGAGGATGACAGGTGCCAATGGGGATGCGGGGAGAGTGGTGGCGTCAGGTCAGCCAGACTTGGCAGCTACTTGAGCTTGTAGCATCTCGACGGCCCTTTTTAGTGAGGCCAGCTCGTCATCGCGGGTTATCTCCGGTGGAGGTTGCTCGAAGGTCGTGCGCCTCGTGGACACATGCCCTCAAGGTGCCTCACTCTAGGGTGACTTCTCTGTGACGGGCTGGAATTGGCATCCGCCATGAGGGCCCAACCTGTCGGTCGTGGGTCTTCTCAATCGGTCGTGGGCGGACCTGCGCGATTGTAGATTCGAATATCCGTGGGACGTGGCTGGGGCTACCGTTCGTTCATTGTCCCCGCACCTGGGCCCTAGCCTGCCCTGGAGGACCTCCCTCCTCAATGATTGGTGTGTGTCGGATGCCTCGGTGTAGGCTGAAGCTCATCCGGTGTGTGGGGCGGGCTCCTCCTCCACCATTTTGGCTTTGCCGGCTCATTCCCGGTGCTGGCGAGCTTGGGCCGAGCTCGTCTCCTGCTCAGTGGGGAGGACGATGTACTCCCCCCGGGTCTGGGTGCCCTGAGTGGGCCTCGTCTGCTCCCGGGCTTCGGCGGCCGTAGCTCGCCTATGTACTAGGGCGAGCTCGTAGTGCTGTCTCTGCTGCAACCTCTGCAAGGTTGCGATGGTGCACTGGATTTCGTCGGGGTTGTTGGCCAGGTCCCTCAGGGCGGGGCTCAAGTCCTCCTGGGTCACTACAACTCGCGGAGGTCGCGGGGCTGCAGTACTTTTCTGGGGAGGTTAGCATGAGGTCTCCACCTCGGCCTAATCCTGGTCGCCTCCCTTTGACCTTCCGGCAGCTGCGGAGGTCTGTCCCTTAGCCATTTTTAGGTTTTGGAGGGGATAACTTGTTGCAGGTCGCCGAGCTCGCCTAGGTCAGGGTCTTCGGCCATGTTGATTTTGTTCGAGTTTTCGTCTAGCCTCGCGTGAGTTGAATTATCCAAAATTCGGTTTATTCGTGTACATGCGCGCGTTTGAAAACTTTTTCCGGGCAGAATTTGGGAAATCCGAAAATTTAGATTTTTGTCCGGAAATCTGGGTTTTCGTTCGAAGGAATGAATATGTGTGAGTATCTTCAAGTGTTCTTGAGCTTTGCCAAGAAAACCTTCAAATCTTCAAATCTTCAAGCAAACCCTAATTTTGTTTTTCAAATTTTTTAGTTCGGCCCTCCTTCTAGCGCCAAATTGTTGATATAATTTACTAACGATGTTTGTTTATGTGGCTTTATAACATATTAATCCTATCAAACACTAAACTAAGATTTAATGTTCTTAGTGTTCTTGGGAGGGTGAGATAGAGAGAGAAAATGAGTGCTTAGAGAGAGAAAGTCTTGTAATTGGAAATGTATTATTATTTTAATTGTTACAAGAGAGGTCTTATTTATAGGTGTGTGAGTGTGAGATGACACCTTACGAGCCTATTTGGCTTCCGGTGTTGACTAGGGTTCCTTACCCTCGTCTTGGTCTCCCACACTGCTCCCCTTTCAATGCCTCTTTCTACTACATGTACATGTCCTATCTGTACACCCGCTGGTTGGGTTCTCGGACTCGGTGAGCTCCCTTGCCTTGTGCCATTTTTTATGGCTACGTACTCGGCGGACCTCGGCGAGGTCCTCTTTAGGACATGGGCGAGCTACTTCGGGCGAGCTCCCAGGCCTTGTAACACTCTGGGCATTGCAGGAATGGGCTCCGGCTCGGCCTCCATGCTCGCGGGCTAGCCCCTCGCGAGCTCTTCTCACTTTGTCCAATTGGTGAGCTGGTCCCGGGCTTTCGAGGCCTGGGCGAGCTGATGTCTACCTCGCCGAGCTCAGCGACCTGCGGGCCCTTCGTAATTGTTCCTACGCCAATCGTGTTGGTTCGCCTCGTCAACACACGCTTTTCCGAAGGTATTGCTAATGGATTGCACTTACAAGACTAATAGGTATCGGTTACCTTTATTGGAGATAGTTGGCGTGACATCTACGGGGCTGACCTTCTTTGTTGCATTTGCATACCTAGTGGCAGAAAATGAGGAAAATTATGCTTGGGCTTTGGGTGTTTTGAAAATACTGTTGGGTGATTATCTTCCCACAGTTATTGTTACGGACTGAGAGAAGGCATTAATGAATGCTTTGGCTACTACATTTCCCCAAGCATCTCATTTTTTGTGTACATGGAACATAGATCGAAATATTTTGGCTAAGTGGAAAAAAGACTTTTTTGGAGCAAGAGGACTAGAAATCATTCATTCGTCAATTTAGCAATGTATGGATGGCTGATTCTGAGATAGAATTCAAAGATGCGTTGGCCAAACTCCATCTTCTGAGCCCTCTGTCTCTCCATCATCATCATCATCATAAAAAAAAACCTATATTATCTTCCACCACTCTGTCCACCTCTTTTTCCGAATCCTCTCCCCCTCTTCCCCTAGCTCTTCTACCATGCCTTCCTCCAATTCTTCTTCTTCTACAGATTGTTGTTCGGGATGTTGTTTTGCACCAATCTTCTTTTTACTGTTAGTGTTCTTTTTGCTCACCACTTCGGCTTTTCTCTTTCTATTAGATGCGGTGGGACGGAGTCTATTATCTTTATCTTTCGGTGAAACATTCATCACATATGTAAATTTAATAAAATACATCTGAAGTCTAATGAAAAATAGTAATAAATAATATTTCATACACAATTTAGTCATACAATACACATCTAGGTAAAAATGTATCACATAATACATACAATTGGGAAAAATGAAAAGTTTGAAAAATCACTATATAAAACTTGTAAATTTCGAAAAAAGAAGCTGAAAACTGAATAAAATTTCGAAAAAAAAAGGTTGAAAACTATGTAAGATTTCGAAAAAAAAGCTGAAAACTGAAACAAATTTCGATTTTTTTTTCGAAATATTGAACATTTTTCGGAATTTTTTTCCGAAATTTTGGACATTGTTCGGAATTTTTTCCGAAATCTTTCAATATTTTCGAAGTTTTTATTCGAACATACATAAACATTTCAGAAAATCAGGTCCGAAAATCAGATTCGTTCAAATTCAACATTAACATCAAATCGTTTTTTGCCTAATTTTTTACAACATCAAAATACTATTTGTCTAATCGAAACCACATTTACTTAATTCTAATCTATATTTGCCTAACATTAAAAAAATTAAACCCTAACATTCAAAAGATATAAGTTTCATAACTTACCTAAATTCATTGCATCTGCGGTGAGGATGCTCTAACGTGACGTGACGACTCCGGTGTTGATGCGATGGCCCGACGGCGGTGAGAAAGTTGAGAAAGAGATGGTTGTGTTTATGTAGGGTAGTGTATTTCACAAATCTTTTCTAATTTCTTAGAGAGGAGAATGAGAGTGATAGGGGTAGTTTCATAAATAATATAAATTATTTGGTAGTGTATATCTCAATTGGGTAGTGTATTTAACTATAAGGTTAGTGCTTGGCCGAAGACTTATTGCTTCAATGGGCCTATTTAACTTAAAAGCCCAAATTCATTTTCCTTGGTGGTTCAGAGGTAGGTGGTTGTGAGTTTGGATTGTGAAATGGTTTGAGGCGGTTTTGACAAACAGGGGCGGCGGCGTGGATTAATTCCGGCTTCAATTAACAGTGGGCTTCTTCATTCGGCAATAATGGCTTCAATTTTGTTCGATTCTCTGAGCTAATATGTTTAGAATTTTTCTTTTCTTTTCAACTTTTATTAGGTTATATATTTGTTTCGTGATTATTAGTGGAAGACTGGAAGACATAATAATAATAATAATAATAATAATTTCGGTATATATATTAGAAGAACAAATACACGGCAGCATGATGATGGTACCATGGCATCCCTAAACCCTACACATTAATTAGCTTGCAACCTAGGATCAACCTCAACCCTCGCCACCCCTTCCTCCGCCATCTTCGCCACCTCAACATCCCCCACCACCAGTCCCGCCACCGAACTATCCTCCCCTCTCAGCATCCTCTCCTCCGCCTCCTCGTCCACGTAGTTCGGATCCTTCTCATCCAGCACCGCCGGCGCCTCCTCCACCTCATTCGCCACCGCGCTCGCCGGGCCCTCCCACGTGTACTGCCCGCCGTGCCCGGACTTCGCCTGCCGGTCCAGCGGTGTGCCGTCGACCGGGCGGCGGTCCTTGCGTTGAACCCCTTTGTCGATGAGCTTCTTCTGCACGTGCTTGAGCGTGTCGATGTTGCGCGTGTCCGCCACCTCCACTTTCTCCACGCGCTTTCGGCCTTCTTCGTCTCCGCTCACCGCTCGAAACGTCACCGTTTCCTTCTTGTCATCCATTGGCTGCATGTTGGAAAGCTTCAAGTATGTCATTCGTATTTATATGCTTGAAAATGGGGGTGGAGGTGTTCATCAGAGGCTTGCGATGCTTGTGGGCTGATGCCACGTGCATAGCCCCTCTTGTTAAATTAATATTATTATTATTATATTAGAAGAAGATAATGACGACGATAGTACGAAACTTTTATTTTTATAATTGGATATACATTGCGTTACACATTTATTTTATAAATAAATCTTTAAATTAGTCTTATATGCACCAGTTATACGGTGCAATTCAAGTTCATTTATTATTATTGTAAAATTATACATATTATTATTAAAAAGTGTATCTTTCATAATGTAACTTTTCAGTAATAATTTGTGCAATTTTTCATTAGTAAATTGTATAACTTTAAAAAATTACACTTAAGTTACACCGTATAATTGATACACAAAAGACTTACTCTAAATCTTTTGATTAATTTTTTGAAAAGTAGATAGTGATTTATTTGACTGTGATGGTTAGAACTATTAAATGGCTAAACACCTAAAAGGTAAAATGAGAATTGAGCGCTTAGGTATATTATATATCCTACATATAGTGAGATAGTAATGAATCGTTTAAGGGTTCATTTGGTTCGTAAGATAAAAATATCTATCCGTAAAAAACATACATATTTTTTACGGATAGATATTTTTATCTTACGAACCAAATGAACCCTTAAACGATTAGGCTGTTCTCAATTAGTTTATAGGTCCAATCCTCTACGAAGAGAATTATAGTCATTTCCAATGGCTATCAACACTTATCTCTGACGTATCGCATGGGGCGAATTTCGTCTATTTGACGTGATAGTGGCTGTTCCATGATGTTCGCGGGCTGCAGTTAGTGTGGGTATCGATTCGGGTTTGTCGAGTTCGGGCACAAAAATTCAGGCTGCAATTAGCGGTGGGTACCCAAAATTTTGGGTACAAAATTAAGAAATTCGAACCCGAATTAGTTCAAGTACCCGATTTTTCTAAAAAAAATTTAACTTTCTTATTCTATTAAAAATAACATGGTCCGTGGATATAAATATAGTTTTTCATACATAATATTTTTAAAAATATTGAATACAAAATTACAACCTATCATAATAAATTCAAATACGAATGATCAATTCAATAATTTCAATCGTTTAAATCTCATCCATTAATAGTCCATAATATTGGTGGTGTCTTTAAAAGAACCGTGTGCATCGACGTCATGGTGATGGTGATGGTGATGGTGAAGTGAACAGACGCACAAGCAGTAGTTGATTTAATTTGAGCGCGTGAAGTGGTGATTCGTGTATGAGTATTGAATGAATAAATTGGTTACTGTAAAGACCTTTAACCTGATATTAGGAGTAATATTATTAAAGGTTAAATTGGTAACTAAAATAGTTAGGCTAATATTATTAAAAAAAATTAAAATCATTAATATTACTAAAAAAAAATATTACTAACAAATAAATATTATTCTTTTTTAAAAATTTGGGTACCCGATCGGGTAATTCAGGTTTGAAAAAAATACTTGATCTTGAACCTTTTTTTTTCTTTTAAGTTCGGCCACCCAAAACTCAATTTTTTAAAAATATACCCGAATCTTGGGCATTTTTTTGGGTTCTGATCAGGTACCCAAAATTCAAAACTTATTGTTCAGTCCTAGCTATAGTTGCAAGTCGACCTCGGGTCGTCAACTCAGAATCATTGTCGGGGTTTGTTCCCGCAGTAGGATTTCTACTCACTAAAACCTTGTTCGCTGGTTGTATAGCCTCTGGTTGCATCTCCCTTGGTCTTGAATATTTATCAGGGGAAAATGGATTCTTCAACTTGTCTCTAGGGTCCGGCGAAATGGTTCGGTCGATAGTTTAGGTGGCGGTCCAATCAGGTCCGCCGTCAATATAATAGCCCCCGAACCCGTATTCGAGCTGATGGTCGCAAGTGGGTTGGAATCCTCCTGTGTTTGATGTTCGTCAAGGTGGTCCCAGTTCCCATGGTGATGCCTCGAAGTATTCTTCCTAAATTCTATATTACTCTTGACATGCTTCACGACTTTCACGTTCCTACTTGTCTCTCCATTTAAGTCATTAGGTTTTGGGTTCCTTCCCACAGTTTGGATCGTTGCCTCTACATTAATCTCATGCTTATCTGACATGATGGGTATGACCCTTGCTCTGTCCCATGCGCCACTTTGTGGTACAAACCTATTCCCTAGCCTAGGGGCCATTAATGGGTTTAGACTTCTGACCATTCCATAACCACTGCTGAGCCCCAATAGGCGGGCGTGTCTTTCCCATGCATGACTCTTCAGGACTTGTAATTGCATTTGAGCCCGTGGGTTTTATTTGCAGCTAGGTCTCGTTTTCCCCATAAATAGACGGGTCTGTCTGTGGTGAATAAAGTTGTTAAAATAAACAAGCTGCTCATGAGCTCGGTTCGGTTCGGCTCTTTAAAGCTCGACTCGACTCAATGTGTTAAACGAGTCAAATCGAGCTAAAAAATAATCATTTGCTTAACGAGCTTGGCTCGACTCGATAGACTCAAAAAATAGAGTTTATTTTATAAATATTATATATTTTAGGGTATAAAATAATAATATTTTACATAATAATACAACTCATATTCTCAAATTGCTCATACTAATGAATTGGTGATAGTTGTATATTTATTGCTGTTAAAATAAATGAGGTGCTCGTGAGCTCAGCTCGACTCGACTCAACTCGATGTGTTAAACGAGTCGAGCTCAAAAAAATACTCATTTGCTTAACGAGCTCGGCTCGACTCGATAAGCTTAACGAGTCGAGCCGAGCCTAACACTACTCAGGGGCTCACTCGTATTACAGCTCTAGTGGTAAATCTCATCCAATATCAATTTTCACGTTCTGAGAGATGATGACTTTTGAATAGATATATTTTCTTTTTGCAGGTTAGAGTTTGAACTTGAAGAAGCTTCGAATATTTTTTTTTTTTTTTGTGGATCCTAAAGCCATCCCCAGACTGTGTTTCTGGATTTTTAGTTTTTTTTTGTTATATTGATTAATGTAAATTTTGAATTTTTATTTTTTGTGTCCCAGATTGTAATATTCAGAATTTTGTGTCTCTTATTCAATTTTTTTGTAATATGAAAAAAAAATAGAGATATTTGAAATATAAAATTTGGATATATGCGTAAAAAGTTATTTGAATATTTGCAAACTTAAAACCCTGCATATATGTATAGAGATATTCAAAAATAAAATTTGAATATACGCATAAAATAATTGAATATATACAGATTTGACAACATGTATATATGTATATAGTAAACTTTAGGTGTTAATAATAAAAAAATTATTAATTAATAACTTATAATGATCAAAATTAGAAAAAATTAAAAAATTGATAATAAAAAATAAAATTAAAAATATAATTTGTGTAAAATAATAAAAAAAAGTTAATAAATTTAAATAAAAAATAAAAATCAAACTAAATCAAATATGTAGAAAATGGAGAGTAAAAAATATATATAGGGATGGCAACGTGGTGGGTCTGGGACGGGTTTGGCCTGTCACAGAACCCACCCCGCTAGAGAATTTTTGGACCCAGGACTTGCCCCGCCCCACCTTAATTTGGAGTTGGACCCGCCCCGTTAACCCAGCGGGTTTTACCCGCCTACCCGCTTATTTTTATTATACATATTAAATGCATTACAAAAAATATTTTAAATTTTAAATAGGGGTAAACACAAGATAGTCAAAAGCTACAACCAAACTTAAAGGTAAGTGGAAAAAACTTTTAGCTATTTCATATAGGTCTAAAACAAAAAAGTAACACATGTATTAAGCAACGCTAATAAAGTAAAGGAAAACCAAAAAACACTCAAAACCTATTCTGGAACTACCTAGTCTATAGAGTGATTAGAAACCTGTGCAATACGTCCATCGGTTCCTAGTGCACAATAATACAAGAAGGGAGTATTTGTTTAGGTTTCTCTGGGAGCGAGAGAAAACAGTGGGGAATGGGTTCCATTTCGTTTGCCGGGGAAGCAGTCCGACGGTGAGTTCCATTTATTTCTTGTATTTACTGTACGAATGCTTGGGTGTTTCTTAATTAGACAACGTGGTTTTCAATTATGTGAAGCGGCATTGCCGGTGAAGTCGTCCGACGCTTGGGTGCGATCTGAGGGGAGGTGAAGCGTCTTTTGTGTTTTCCGCCGAGGGGAGGTAAAAATTTTCATATTTATCATTCTCCCTCTCGTATTGTTTTTTTCTTCAATTAGGGCGATTCTAATCGAGGGTTTAGGGTTCCCACTACAGATGGACCCCTTCTCCGAGGGAGACGGTGGAGGGAGAGAAAAGAAAGAGGGAGTTTTCCTCCGATTCCCGAGCATAAGCAGACGATAATGATGATTGGGCATCAATATAGAGTTTTATTCCTCCAGAGCCTAAATTCAAAATCAATTAGGGGGAGGAGAAAGGAAGATGAGGGCATAGTGGGGAATGGGTTCCGTTCCGTTTACCGGGGAAGCCGTCCGACGGTGAGTTCCATTTATTTCTTGTATTTACTGTACGAATGCTTGGGTGTTTCTTAATTAGACAACATTGTTTTCGATTATGTGAAGCGGCATTGCCGGTGAAGTCGTCCGATACTTGGGTGCGATCTGAGGGGAGGTGAAGCGTCTTTTGTGTTTTCCGGTGAGGGGAGGTAAAATTTTTCATATTTATCATTCTCCCTCTCGTATTGTTTTTTTCTTCAATTAGGGTGATTCTAATCGACGGTTTAGGGTTCCCACTACAGATGGACCCCTTCTTCGATGGAGACGGTGGAGGGAGAGAAAAGAAAGAGGGAGTTTTCCTCCGATTCCTGAGCATAAGCAGAAGATAATGATGATTGGGCATCAATATAGAGTTTTATTCCTCCAGAGCCTAGATTCAAAATCCAATTGGGGGAGGAGAAAGGAAAATGAGGGCTGACTTTTTTTGTCCCTTCAATTAGAGCTGATGTACTTGTGGTATTGCTTAATCTTTTTTTTTTGTCCCTGTTACTAGGATTGATTTATTTGTCATGTTGCTTATTTTTTTATACAGTATATCAAATGGGTAGGACGATGACTTTGGATTCAAGATGGTGGCTTCTCTTGGGAGAGAGATAACTTCGAGGATGGTGAACCATTAGATGAGGATGAGGCGGACATACCAGTTGGGATTTCAAGTATGTATTCATTTCAAATTTACTGACTTCGAGTTGCAATATTTAGATTATTAGGAGGTCAGCCCGAATTTCTTAAATTTTTCAGGGTGTTTTTTGTTTCGTCCACATAAAAATCTACAATTCTCAAGACCTTAGCCAACGCCAGGTCTATTGTCAGATACAAATTGGGTGGATTGAGCTTGTTTGAAGGTGGACCCTAAAAATAAGCATTCATGTTTCTTTTTTTTTTTCAACCGCTGAATATATTTGATTTGATTTTTTTTTTGTCCATGGAAAACAATTTAGAAATGCTCTAAATTGTTTTGCAAAAGCTGAAATAGGGATGGTTTGCAATTTAGAAATGAGGATGGTTTTGTCCCTGGAAAATAATTTAGAAATGCTCTAAATTAATTAAAACCGAATTTTGTTTTGCAAGGGCTGAAATGAGGATGGTTAGGAGCTCTGTGGACTACGGTATCATAATTTGCTGCCTCATGGAGAAGGCGTATAGAAAGGAAACCCATGAAAATAGGTCATTTTTTGCGAAAGACTCGGGTGAATACAAGGAGAATATTGTCGAGTGGTTTATGGATCCAGTATCAACTGAGTTCGAAGCTAAATGAGTCCTATTAATCTGGATGGGTCTGGTTATTGTAAACAACTCATTAATCGTTTTCATGGATGTAACTATGGTTTCAAAAGACTTATTAACAAAGAATTGGGGATATGGTGATGTTTTGTGGACATGTTTAATAGGGATATGGTAAAAATGAATTAGGATTGTTTGTGCATCATTTTTGTATGTGTAGTATGCAAGTAGCATATTAGTGTTTTTAGTATGCAGACAAACAAAGAAGATTATTGATGTAAGATGTTTTGTATCATTTGCTATTAGAATACATTGATGTTATCATACCTATAGCTGTTGTTTGTGCTATTGGATAAGATATAGTGAAGAGGCAATGAAGGGTGGTCTGATATCCATGATTCGTAATAGGAAAGAAGCAAGTGAAATTGGGTTGCATATGGATTGATGGAATTTTCGAGCTAGTATACAAAAAAGGAGAATAGTATATTATACTATGGAATATGATAACACAATGGTGCATTATACCATAAGCTGTATATGGGGAACCGCGAGTGAGGAGCTAGTATACAAAAAAGGAGAATAATATATTATACTATGGAATATGCTAACACAGTGGTGCATTATACCATAAGCTGTATATGGGGAACTGCGAGTGAGGAGTGGTTGGAACGCATATTTTGGTACAATAATACAAACTAAAAGTTAATCACAGCAAAAACAGAAGTGGGAGAGTATTGTCTGAGAAGGGGTGGGCAAATGGGTTTCACGGTTCAAGCGCTTAAATCTGAAAAAACTGACTAGGTTGGTCCTAAATTAACTAGTAACTTATTTAACTCTTATACATTTACTGCATAGTATAACAAACTATGCAATTAAATAACGATAGTTTGTTATGCAAATGAAAACGTAAGTATACGTTTAACTAAATTCTGTGAGAGATCGAATGAATGATAAAAATATAGCTATATCTTAATGATATAATAAACTACATAAACTTGCAACCTGTTAATATTTATGTAGTACTCACAAAATTTTTCCACAGATTAACCTTAATTTTTTAAGTGGGAACTAGTTTAAAATCAGCACAATAATTCACACAAACAATTAAAAAAAAACCAATTCAACAAATCAAATACATTCATTTGAGTTCTTCAATTCTGAAACCAAAACTTCACCCGTCTTTCCTCCAATCCTAGTCTTTTACCGAGCTCTGACTTGGCTTTCTCAACAGGGTGTGGGTTATCCTTGAAAAAACTAATAACATTGATCATGAGTTAAAACTCATTGTAGGATGGAATATTAATAAAAAAAAATGAAACAATATTTTACGATTGAGCTCTTGATTCTGAAATGCAGTGTGCCTATGATACTTCTTCCTTTTGGATGACTTTTGATTATGGTGGGGGGTGTTATCAAGATCATTGCCCTGGTGCAGCTTCAAAGTTATCACTTCCCGACATGCTCTCAAGCTCATCTTCTCTGGTCCTCCCGCCCTCGAAACTTTCCGCCAAAATGCTCATCTTCCCAAGACTTCCCATCTAGGGCTGCTCAACAACACATACACCACATAAAAAAAGACCAAAAATCACATCTAAATAAAAGATTGATTGAAAAATAAATGGTGCATACAAGGGCAAGAGAGAGGGGGCAGAAGTGAATAAAGGCTGAGACAAAGCAGAACTAGACATCACATTGTAAGAATATATACCTCCAACCACCATTCTATATCCACCACTCCCTAACTTCATTTTAAATAAATAAAAAGTACAGCAACGATCCCCAAGAATCACTCGAGTATGTCTCCCCCCACTCTCGTTCCACACTAATTTATGAGTAGTAACAAGGCTATTAAAACACAAGCTAAATCCTAACCACTCGCAGCAAAAGCATTTGTGGCAGGAAAATTGTAAAGCAACATTATTGCTTGAAAATGTGAAGCATTTGTGGCAGGAAATTGTAAAGCAACATTCTTGCTGATAGTTTGTTTGAGTGTGTTGCCAACTCTGTTCAGAAAAGCCATTGTTGTACTTGTATCTACCAAAAGCACCCATAGCCAATGATAGGTAAAAGAGGTAAATATAAAGAAAATATTATGTTCATTTAGCTCTGTACCATGGAATGCAAAAATAGATTTAGTAGCCTACAGAAAAGAATTAATAGCCTAAGAACCAAAGTAAGACGAGCAAACATTGAACCGACAATGAGTAATCCAACCATCAGGTTCTTATACTGAAGATTGAACACAAATAAACACTGAACAAGCAATCTTCAGACAGATATCCTAACTTAACAATAAATTCAATTTAATTCAGACTTGATTCACTTCTTCAAGTAATTAGCAAAAAGAGGAGAAGCAGATACGTTCTTGATGTATATCGATTCCTAATTACTTTCTTCAAAGACCAATAAACAAATCAACATTACTATCCATAAAAACTCTGCCGGTTAAAACTAACACACTTATGAACAGTCAATCATCATCGAGTACTACTCGTAAATTTCCCAAATTCCACTGTTCTTCCACTCGATTCAGATTTACCAATAAACATTACAACAAAGGACCACCATAAAAGAAATTAAAACAGCACATAATGAGATATATTAAACATCGCCAGGAGCAAGCTTAAAATTAATAAGACCTCTAATTTTTTAAATTTCAAAAGTAAAGTCATATTAACCTGGAGCTTGATTCGCTTTTAAGGTGAAGATCAGGAGGCGGATTGTTTACCGATCACAAAAATGGCACAGAATCGAAAGTGTAGGCGTAAAGAGATTTAGGGTTTTACCTGAAAGATGTCGAGACGACGACGAAGAAGAAGTGAATTAGAATTTTCTCGCACCCGAGGGTTTTAGGAATGTAGAGCATGAAGCACTCGACCGGAATATACAGCATGAAGCACTCGACTGGACTGAAATATAGAGCAGGAAGACCTAGACTGAAATTTAAAATTTTGAAATCGTGCATTTATTGTTGCCTGTGTCTTTCATGACTGCGGTGGTGTCATTGTCCGGTGGGTATTTGAATTCATCTAGCACTATAGGACGGAACCCCTATTAAAATATAGAGGTCTATTTATTATTTAATCTATCTTAATATGTTATAATTGAATGGGTTTAACATGACTAAATCTAATCTAATCTCCTGTATGTGATGGGCCTTTTCAAGTAGACTAGAATGTGGGATACTCGATAGGAGTAGACCACTTTGTGTTTTTTCCTTTTAAATATAATATCAATATGCATTTGAATGATTTAAACACCAATACATACACGAAATAGTCAATTTCAAGTTTCAACATATTAAATCTAAATATATAAAATCATACATATATTGTTCATTGAAAATTAAAATGATAAAATCAATTAATGTTCCTCTTGTACAACTTCTCTTCGTGACTTATGAGCATATCTAATCTAATATTTTAATGAATATATTAATTATTAGCCTAATTTTCATATATTTAATTAAATATATATATATATATATATTATATGCAGGGCGGGTCCACCTAATACCAGGACCCGTCCCAAACCCGGCGGGTTTTAGGTTAAATGGATCCAAACCCGCACTGCGACCCGTTTGAACGGGTTTTTACCCGGCCCGTACGGGCCAGATTCGTGGCGGGTTCGAGTTTGAACCCGTCCCATTGTCATCCCTAAATATATACAAAAAATAATAAAAGTGAAAAAAAGTGAAAAAAAGTTACATTTAAATTCAAAAATTCAAATATTTTACATAAAATAAAATATATAAAATGCAGCAACAAATAATAAAATATAAAATTAGAAAATAGAACAAAAAAAGAGAGAGAAAAATCATACCATATGCATCAAATTTAAATCACAATTAATGAAAAGAAGAATGCTTACATATGCATTCAAACAAACCACCATGTGCTGTCAAAAAAATTAAAATAAATATAATTAAAATACATTGTAGTTTTTCTTCAGAGCTGTCAGCTCTTTTTTAAATGTGGGGCATTTTTTTGACCTTCTTTATAATATGAAATTTTTAGTCTTCCTCTTTTATGTTTTATAATTATTTTAAATATTTTAATAAAAGTAAAAATATATACATGAGTTTGATGTATGGTTTCTTCATCATTCAAAAAAGTGTACTAGAAGTGGAAATATATAATACTTCTAGACCCCGTTTAGTTGTGTGTAGAAAATTAGTACGTGGTAATTAGATTTCAATTATTAAATGAGATATTTATATTAAATCTTAGTGTTTAGTAGTAAATACTCCATCTTTTGTTTCACTATAAGTTGCTCATTTTTGCCATTTTCGTCCGTCCCACTATATGTTGCTCATTTGTTTTATTATCTTTTTAGGAAACTACTGTTCACTTGTTTATTATTATTTTTAATATTTTTTACACTATTCACATTACTTTTTTACTTTTCTCCATCACATCACATTTATTATATCAATATTTTTATACCCTTCTTAATATTATTTGTGCCCAAAAATTGTGAGCAACTTATAAGGGGATGGAGGGAGTACTTAAAAGAAGATTAGTTTTATATCTTTGTTTGGTAAAAATGTAGATGATATGATTTAATATTTATTTTTAATGCTCTAAATTTTATTATAGGTGTTTGGTATATGTGTTAATATTTAAGCAAAAACAAATTAATACTAACACTTCTTTCTACATATATGTCCACAAATTTATATGCACACATTCTTTTTAGGCATATCATCGAACACCTTTTGTGCATCATTTATACTTTTCAATGCACATTCCTTCATATATCTACAAATCCAAAAAATATTTCACACACAAAAACATCCTTCATACGTTTCACAACAACTCAATCCACCAAATCGTGTTCCTAGTAGCAATACAAATACCAGTGTTCTAAAAAACGCTAGTCGCTAGTCGGTCGGGCCACTGGGGTCTAGCGACTAGTCGGGGACTAGTCGGAAAGACCTAAATGATAAATATAATTAATTATATAATAAATTATAATAAAATTATTATTAAATGTCTAAATGTCTTAATTTTAATTATAAGTTCTTAAGAACATCCCAATACTTTATTTTTTATTAATTTTTTGGGATATAAATTTCTGTGTTTTATTAGTTTATTTTGATATAATTTCTTGCATTTTTACACTAAATTAAATAATTGAGCTTAATTGTAAAAATATCATTTAAAATATAATTTTAATGAAATATGGAATTGATTGATAAATTAATTGTTTGAATTATTAGTTGAGCACAATTAAAATTTTGTAACCCATTTTAATTAATTGAGGTAACAAAAGTTATTAATTTAATTAATGAATAAAGGATCAATAGTTGTAGCCCATTTCTATTTTTTAATTGATAGCATTCTTAATTTGTGAAGCACTCACGTGAGTTGTAATAAGAAGAAGGGTCACACATTATATACCTTTGACCAAAGATTTAGAGGAAAAACGTGGCTGTGAACATGGCCACATATTCATTATCAATATCAAGTACCTACTCTAGTAAAAAAAATACATATGATATCTTTGTATCAAACGAAGAAGAAAGAAGACAAGGTAGTGAGGCAGCTGAGAAGAACTAAGAACGCCGGAATGAGAAAGGCCTGCCGCTGAGATCGACGGCAGCTAAGGGACTCCGGCGCCTTGTGCGCTGCGCGTAAGACGGCACGCCGGCCGACTGATGACCAGCGGCGGCCGGGCAGGGTGGGCAAACCGGGGAAGTGAAGGGAGGGGATGGTGGCTCTGTGTGTGACTGTGTGTAATCGCGGCTGAGGGCTAAAGAGTGGAGAATGTTTGTGTTATTTTGAATCTTTGATTTACCATTTAGGGCTTGAGTTGACCGTGTTTGATTTTCAGATTTTCAGCAATAAAAAAAATAAAAAAATTAAGCGCCTAATCCTAGACGTTTTAGACGGTGACTTGGCGCCTAGACCGACTAGTTGGAGTCTAGACGCTGACTAAAAGCCAAAACATTTTTTTGGCCCGACTAGGGGTATAACGGATCGGCCAAGGGCCGACTAGTCGGCCGACTTGGCCGAATTTTAGAACACTGACAAATACTGCTCACAAGCAAGTCAAAATTCAATTCATATAACATAGAAAACAATTGATCATAAAACGCCTAAAATGAAAGAAAACAATCGCAAGAAGGTACATTCTTCCTCTGATTTCTATAATTTAATTTTTTTCCCCCAATTTCTTGAATTCCTATTTCTAAGATTTAATTTCTTCCCCCCAATTACCTCCAACAGACAAGTTACAATTGACATGCCTTTAATTGACTTCAATTGAATCACAAATTTTAATTTTCAGTCGGCTTCAATCGATTGAAGCTATATCCCAGAATGCCGCTCGTCGAGAGCATAGGATATTGCGCCACTGAACAAAAAGAGGGGAAATTGGTTGTTTGTCGAATTCATTTAGAAATCTCACCAGCTCCCCAATCTCGATTGTTGATAGAATTTATTAATCGTGTTTGTTAATTCTATCAAACAATAATCCAAGGATTTGTGTTCTTGGATATAATATGAGGAGGGAGAGTAGAGAGTTTAGAGAGAGAAATATTGCAATGGGCACTGTATTGATTTTCAGAAAATTGTGTGAATAGTATAAGAGAGGTCTTATTTATAGGTGTATGAGTGTGAGATGGCACCTTACGAGCCTATGTGGCTTCCGGTGTTGACGAGGGTTCCTTACCCCCGTCTTGGTCTCTCACACTGCTTCCTTTATCATGCCTCGTCCTACTACTATGCCTTAGACTGGATGGGCCTCATTAAAAACCTCGCCGTAAACCACCCTTGTGGATAAACCGGACGGAGGGAAAAAGAGCGCACCATTGGGGTCCTATTTGACTAATAAGCGAGCTCGTCGGCGAGCTCGGAGATGGGCTTCAGTGGTTTGGGCGAGCTCTGGGGCGAGCTCCAGTGCCTTGCGTGGCTTACGGACGTTACGCGATGATGGAGCTCGGCGAGGCCTTCCTGGGGATACAAGGCGAGCTCTGGGCGAGCTCTAGGATGACAGAGATGAGCCCTTTTGGGCGAGCTACGCAGGTAAATCATCCCCATGTAGGCGAACTCCGTGCCTTTAAGGATCTGGATGGGTCCTGACGACATGCCAAACCTCGGCAATTATTCGTATACTAATTATGTTAGTTCGCCAGTCCAACATTTGCCCCCCATCTCGCATGTGTCATGACTCCTTCAAATGTGCAGGCGAGCTGGAGAACTTGAAATTCGGCGAACTATCTCTGGGCGATTGCCGAGCTAGCAGGTGAGCTCGGCCAGGGCGGTTATTCCTGGACGTCGTGGTGCGGGAATCCAGGGGTCATGCACGCCTTTTGAGACCTCGGTTCCCGCCCACAATCATATCAACTTTCAAAATTCTTGCAAACAGGTCCCTGTACTTTGGACTCTTGGATAATTGGATTTTGGATTTTGGGACCTTTGAATTTCTCTGAGGCCATGTCGACACGCTCTTCGAGCAGAACTCCTTCGGACCGGAATCCTGGTAAACAGCCAATGATTGAGGATGAGCCACTTCAGGTTTCGTATGTGGAGATCGGCTCCAGCTCCGAGGCGATCTCGGCAGCTCGCCAGGTCTCTGGCGAGCTACGTCCCGATCCGGAGGAAGGAGCCTCCAGTTCCGTATACCGCGAAGTGTGGGAGGAAGGTGACGAGGTCGCCCAAGAAGAAAGAGTTGCCAGTGGCAACGAAGGGCCCGAGGAGGTTGAGGAGGGCGCTGCCGAGGTCGGTGAGGAGGGTGGCGAGCTGGAGGAGGTCACGCTCGAATGGTTCCGCCGCATTGGTTTCCCGGAACCTCAGTTGGTTGAGTACCAGGTCCCTACCCAGGTGGTTCATCCATTTGATTGGAACGAGTACGTCGCCGAGTACGCTACGAGGTTCCCTTGCCCGAATCGGGTACCTCACGCCGACCCCACCGACCTGGAAGAAGTTACCCCTTCTAAGTACAAGGCTGGCGAGGTGGTGAGCCTTATTGATGAATGCGACCTGCCTATTATACGCAGGGAGTATCGCATCCCACTGGACATCTTTATGTATGTCCCGATGAAGGATGAGCGGGCCGACGCACCTCCTGAGGGGATGACCGCTTTGAACGTAGATGTCCTGAGAGCCGGGCTTACGTTACCGCTGCACCCGATCATTGGCCAATATCTTGCTGACAATAATCTGGCCATCACCCAGCTCACGCCGAATGCATGGAGCAACCTCCTCGCCGCCCTGTCTGTTTTTGGGTTGGAAGGTTATGAGAACACGACGACCTCGGTGGATCTGGGTGAGCTTTTTACCGTGACCAAGCGGACGCAGGACGGCACGGGGTATTATTACCTGAAAGCTCGCCCAGGGGAGAAATTTCTTGGGGACCTGCCCAATAAAGTCCGCGACTGGAAGAAACAGTTTTTCTTCGTAGGCGGCGACTGGCGAGCCTCCAGCACGTATCATGGACGGGGTGATCGTATTCCCACTCCAGAGGGATATGGGGAAGCCAACAGTAGGTCGCCTATTTCGGTGTGCGTGGGTTGAATTAGATATACTAATTCTAATTTTCTTTCCTTTTGCAGTTCTGAAGCGACACAAATCCAGTCGGGGCAGGCCTAAAGTGTCGGAGCAGTTCGACGTGATGCTCGCCATCGGCTATTTGAGAAGCGAGAAGGACAGACAGGTCGCCCATCTGTGTGCGCACCATTGCCTGCGGCTCGCCGGGCTCCTTACACTACCGCACCACCTTGACATCCAAGATCTCGAGCTCCCAGGTTCAACTCTTTGCAGCTCGCCTATGGGGGGTGTAGCTCGCCCATCATGCTGACATTTGTAATTTTTGTGCAGGTGGTAGCTTCGTTGCCATCCCGATCGTCGAGGTCCCTGAGGCCTATCAACTCGTGAAAGAACGATTCGAGATGGGCCCACCTCGCCCCAACAGACTTGCCCCACCGTCCGTGCTCGCGCTGGAGGCGAGCAAGGAGGCAGAGCTCGCCTCCAAAAAGGGCGAGGCAGGTGGATCGGGAGCTCAAAAGGAGAAAGCCAAGGCTCCTGAGAAGTCCAAGGCATCAGAGGTCGCCAGGGCCGGCCGAGGTGGAGGACGAGCTGTTGCCCCCTCCGAGCGAGGTCGAGGAAAGAGGGGCGCCCAAGGGGGTGGTGGATCCCGAGCTGGCGAGGAGGATCCCCCAGCTCACAAGAGAACGAGATACACCGGCATAGTCGATGAGGAGTCTGACCGGGCCAAGAGGACCTCGGCGAGGTCGGGGCAGGGGGGCTCTGCTCAATCCACCGCTCCGCTGGCGGCTACGCCCATTCGGAGTTCGCCCCCTTCACCTTCCCCATTCGGGGTGCAAACCACCGACGATACGCTACTGGGTTGGGATCCTGACCGAGCTCAGTAAGTAGCTCGCCCAATTGACTTTCATTGCTTATCAATCCTTTATTTTTCTAACATTTTCCATCTATTTCGATCTCGCAATTATGCTCCAATCACCTTCCTGAACCGCCACGAGGTTCTGCACGCCTTTGAGCGATCTCGCTCTCTCACTTCGATGCGGAATCTCCCTCCGGGCATAGCCCGGGATGCTGTGAGCGAGATGCCGAGGCATTGGACGACCCCGTTGGTGGCGGGTATCAACAGTCAGGACCTGAGGGAGAACCTCCTTCTCTCGGGCCACTATGCGAGTAGATTGGTGCTCGCCAACCAAAAGGCCCTCGAGCAAGTTGCCGAGTTGGAGGCAGGTCGCTCCGACAGGAACAAGCGGATGCTGGCGTTGGCGGACTCTACTGACAAAGCAAAAAAACAGGCGCGGCTCGCCGAGGAACGGGCCGAGGCATCGCTGGCCGCCGAGCAAAGCGCCCTCCAGCAGCTTGAGACCATCCAACGCCGGCTCGCCCGGCTCGAGCAGGAGACAGAGGTGAGGATAAAAGCTAAGGAAGAGGAGTTCGCCCCCCAGCTCGCCCAGGAGGTCGGCAACCACGGGATCACGAAGAAAGACCTCGCACTGCAGCGGGGACTGGTGAAGAGCTCCAACGCCGACTGCGAGAGGCTAAGGGGTGAGCTAGAGGCGAAGGCGAATGAGATCGCCGAGCTGCGGAGTGTTGCCTCCTCCTCGCCGGACCTGGCTGCCGTGAAGGCCGAGGCCTTTGACAGAGGATGAATCCAATGTTATGCTGAGGTTTTGCGGACTCTCTAGTGGGCTCGAGCTCATAGGGACGACGAGGTGGAGGCAGTAGTGGGCGACTTCAAGGCATGCCTGGACCGGGTTCCCTTTCCCGATGGCACCGAGCTGGATATCGGCGACCTACCTGAAATCGGCATTCCTCTCGACTTTGTACCGGACCGCTTTCGAATTATCAAGACAGTCGAGGTGCCGAAGCTGAATCTTGGTGACGCAGAGGAGGTCGCCCGTGAGGGAGATCGCGTTCCCCTCACAGTCGAGCAACTGCAGGAGGCCTGTGGGGATGCTATGCTAAACTTGGGCGAGTTTGATGCCAGATGGCTGACTGGTAATATCACTTCCGAGGCTGAGCTCGCCATTCCCGCTTCCCAGGTCGTCGCTGCCCCTGCCGAGGTCGCCGCTGATGTGCCTTCCGATGCCCCCGCTGCTCCGGGGATTTAGGATTTTTCTTTGCTTTCGTAGATTAGCTTTTTTAATTTCCAACTTGTAGTAGGCCGACGGGTTGAGAGGTCGCCCAGAAGGAGCTCCATTTTTGTAGCTTTACTTTTCGTTCAAGTATATTCAGCTCGCCGGGCACATGCAGCTCGCCCAGAAGGAGCTTTTTGTAGTTTAAAGACGGCCAGCTGGTCGGCCTTTGTGGCCAGCACTACTACTCATACTTAGGATTTTTTCAAGTATATTTTTTACTTGAAAATTTCTTAAGTGTCTTTTGAATATAAGTCGAGCATTTTTTTGTCCAACTCTTTTCCTTTATGTATTTGCGCTTTTACGTTATAATTTTTTGAAATAGCTCGTTCTTATTTATTTTCCTGGTACGATTGAGCTTCGTGCGGTCCGAGCGAATTCGCCTCAGCTCTTCCAGCATGGCCTTGCCTTTGACAGTAGTGAAGACGTGGTCGACGGAGACAGTGAGGACCTGGTTGAGCTTTTCTTTGAGCTCGTCTCCCTCGCCAAAGGCTTTTAAGTTCCGGGGAGCTTTGTAGGTGCCCCCGAATTTCTTTCCGTGGGGCTTCCTTTCCTCGTGGGCACTAACTTCTTTCAGTAGTGCCTCCTGCATAGCCGTGAACACCCCCGCCTTGTGACGGAATTCGCTGTAAGTGTTGGGACATGCGAGGTGCATCTCCTTCCAGAGGTCGGTACCCCTCCTGAGTCCGGCCATCGCTGCGACGACCTTGGTGTCTTCACTCACCGGCTCGCCTTCCAGCAGGATCTTATCGAACCTTTCCAAGTATTGCTGGTCGGTCTCGCTCTCGCTTTGGTGGATGTTGGCGAGTCGGTGCTTCTGGGTAAGGTAGGATCCGAACCCAGAGAAGTGGACCAGGAACTCCCGCGAGAGTTGGTCAAACGAGCAGATTGACCCCGGGGCGAGTGAAGAGAACCAGCGGTGAGCTCGATCCCCTAGGGTCAGCGGGAAGTTTCGGCACTGGGTGGAGTCGGTGGCACCGACCAAAATCATGAAGTCTGCGTACTTGGCCAGGTGGACTTTTGGGTCCGACTCGCCTTCGTATGCGGACATCACCGGGAATTGAATTTTCTTCTGGACCGGTGCGCGGAGGATGGCGGGTGCCAATGGAGAGGTAGGGAGAGTCGTGGCGTCAGGTCCGCCAGACTTGGCTGCTACTTGTGCTTGTAGCATTTCAACGGCCTTTTTCAGTGAGGCCAGCTCGTCATCTCGGGTCACCTCCGGCGGAGGGTGCTCAAAGGTCGTGCGTCTCGCGGACGCACGTCCCCGAGGTCCCTCACTCAGGGGTGACCTCTCTGTGGCGGGCTGGAATTGGCGTCCGCCGTGGGGGCCTAGCCGGTCAGTGGCGGGCCTCCTCAGCCTTTCGTAGGCTGATCTGCGTGGCTGCTGGTCGGAGTCCCCATGGGACGCAGCTGGGGCCGCCGTCTGCTCATTCTCCCCGTATCTCGGGCCCAGACGGCCTTGGAGGACTTCCCTCCTTTGAGATTGGTGGGTTCCAGATGCCCCGGTGTAGGCCGACTCCCTTCCGGTGTAAGGAGCGGGATCCTCCTCCACCATCTTGGCCTTCTTGGTCTTCTCCCTGCGCTGGCGAGCTTGTGCCGAGCTCGCTTCCTGCTCGGTGGGGAGCACGCTGTAGTCCCCTCTGGTTTGGGTGCCCTGAGTGGGCCTGGTCTGCTCCCGGCTTCAGCAGCTGGAGCTCGCCTGGGAACCAGAGCGAGCTCGTCCTGCTATCGCTGCTGCAACCTTTGTAAGGTTGCGATGGTGCGTTGGAGCTCGTCAGGGTCGCTGGCCAGGTCCCTCAGGGCGGGAGTCAAGTCTTCCTGGGTCACTGCAACTCGCGGAGGTCGCGGAACTGCGGTGCTCTTCTGAGGAGGTGGTTGTGATGTCTCCACCTCGGCCTGGTTTTGATCACCCCCTTTAGACCTTCCCGCAGCTGCGGAGGCCTGTCCCTTGGCAGCTCGAGTGTTAGCCATTTTTGGGTTTCGGATGGGGTAACTTGCTGAAGGGCATCGGAGTGGAGGGAGGTCGCCGGAGTGGTGGAGGTCGCCGGAGTGGTGGCCGTCCAGCTTAGGCGGAGCTGTGCAAGTTTTCATCTAGCCTCGCGTGTAACGAATTATCCGAAATTCGGTTTATTCGTGTGCACGCGCGCGTTTGAAAACTTGTTCCGGGCAGATTTCGTGAAATTCGAGAATTTAGGTTTTCGTTCGGAAATCTGGGTTCTTCGTCCAAGGGATGAAGATGCATGTGTATCTTCAAGTGTTCTTGGGTTTTATCAAGAACACCTTCAAATCTTCGAATCTTCGAACAAACCCTAACTTTTTGTTCTTGAATTTTTTTTTTTTTTTTTTCAGATTCGACCCTCCTTCTAGCGCCAAATTGTTGATAGAATTTATTAATCGTGTTTGTTATGTGGCTAGTTATAACATGTTAATTCTATCAAACAATTATCCAAGGATTTGTGTTCTTGGATATAATATGAGGAGGGAGAGTAGAGAGTTTAGAGAGAGAAATATTGCAATGGGCACTGTATTGATTTTCAGAAAATTGTGTGAATAGTACAAGAGATGTCTTATTTATAGGTGTATGAGTGTGAGATGGCACCTTACGAGCCTATGTGGCTTCCGGTGTTGACGAGGGTTTCTTACCCCCGTCTTGGTCTCTCACACTGTTTCCTTTATCATGCCTCGTCCTACTACTATGCCTTAGACTGGATGGGCCTCATTAAAAACCTCGCCGTAAACCACCCTTGTGGATAAACCAGACGGAGGGAAAAAGAGCGCACCATTGGGGTCCTATTTGACTAATAGGCGAGCTCGTCGGCGAGCTCGGAGATGGGCTTCAGTGGTTTGGGCGAGCTCTGGGGCGAGCTCCAGTGCCTTGCGTGGCTTACGGACGTTACGCGATGATGGAGCTCGGCGAGGCCTTCCTGGGGATACAAGGCGAGCTCTGGGCCAGCTCTAGGATGACAGAGATGAGCCCTTTTGGGCGAGCTACACAGGTAAATCATCCCCATGTAGGCGAACTCCGTGCCTTTAAGGATCTGGGCGGGTCCTGACGACCTGCCAAACCTCGACGATTATTCGTATACTAATTATGTTAGTTCGCCAGTCCAACATCGATTACTGTTGAGAAAATATTGGATATACCATGTCAACCCCATGTTACATAATATTTGTTCAATAGTGAAAATATGTAGAAAAAATAGTAGATGAAGTTTCGACGCGTTACAGTTCACTGGTCGAAGACTTCTAATACTCCCTCCGTCCACGATAAATGGTCCACGTTGCCTTAAAAGGCCGTCCACAATAAATGGTCTACTTACCTAAATGGAAAACTTACAATCATTATTTTCATTTTTTATACACATATACTCACTTTTACACATCACATCAAGTACTTTTTTAACAATTAAATATTTTTTTATACTAATACATTCACTTTTACACATCAACATCAACTTTTCTTAATAACCGTGAATTGTCAAGGTAGTCCAATTTTTGTGGACGGAGGGAGTACGATATATCAAACAGTTTACAAACAATGAAACAATAGTATTAAACTCTTTTCTTACCCACATCCACGGTACCAAGCGCAGCTAATGTAAACTTTTGACTGAGAAAACATAGTCGTTATGATAATTAAATTGTCACTATAAATAATTCAATTCATTATTTGGAATTTTTTATAAGGATTTATAGGCGTTGAAAAAGATGAAAAATATTTGGCTCCACATTCCGTACGTTGAAAACTAAAGACTTAATTATCAACGTAATGTCAAAAAAATTGGTGCAGGGGGATTCGAGATTTTGAACGAATTCAAATTCATTACCATTTCTTTTACCCTATCTCTGTGTTTAAAAATTGACTTCTTATAAATAGGAATTGAAATCTGATCAGCAATTCATACATTGTAGAAGTTCATATCTGATGTGTGTGCTCACTCGTTTAATAAATTTATATTAAAAATTATATTTAAAATATGAATTAATTATATTAAATAATTTATATTGTTATTAATTTTTAATATAAATTTTTAAATATAATTAAATTAAAATTTTCAATGTAATTAAATTTAACTTTTAAAATATAAATAACATCAACTATTAAGTGGGTTCATTGTGCACAAGGTGCACACGAAGCTTACTCCTTAATATTATGTTAAAATAAAAGTAATTTTTATTATAAAATAAAATATTTATATTAAAAATAAATTACATGATTATTGAATAAAATATTTTTGTAAATAACCTAATATAAGAGACTGAATAAACCTATCCAATTAATTTTATTAAAAGTGCACAAATTGTCATTTTAAAGCTTATCCTAACAATAAAATAAAGGGTTATTATCAAATTGTATCATGTACTATGAGTTGTTTATCAATTTGCATCATATACTATTTTTTTTAACAAATTGCAATCTATATTATACATATTTTACCTATTACAACCTAAACTATTTTTTTTTTGTTTTTCCGGCAATATGTGCAAGAAACATTTATCTACCAAGGACATAATTGTCCATTTAAATATTTTATTTCATAATAATACACTACTAAAATACATTAAGCATAATTTAAATCTAATAAAATCACAAAAAAATAAAAAAATAAAAAACAAAACAAGGGGAGATTTCTTACTTTGTTGAGCATTATAATTGCTAAATCTAAACGAATGGTTTAAAATTATGTCCTCGGTGGATAAATAAAATATTTAAATGAACAAAATTATGTTCTTGATAGATAAATGTGTCTTGCACATGTTGGGAAAATAAAAGAAAATTATTTTAGGTTGTAATCAGTAAAAAAATATACAATATAAATTGCAATTTGATAGAAAAAATAGTATAAAAAGGCAAATTGATAAATAACTCATAATTTAGGATGCAATGTGATGAATATAGTCTAACCAAATGTCTAAACTACCCTTAAGTGAAAATATTTTAGTGTACCTCAGGTTTTAGAATTTGAAATTCAAATTCAAGTTATTACACTCTTTTAATTTATTTTTCCAACTTATTAAAATACAGTTTTCAACGTTTATAATTAAATGCATTATATTAATTTATTGAACAATAATAAATAATATTTTCAACTTAAATTAAATATAAGTTTAAGAATTGAATATTCAAAATTCTCCTCTAAAAAGTATTGGCTAATTAGTCTTCAGTCCTTTTTTCTTTTTCCTTTTTTTTTGTCATTTGGAATGCTAATTAAGTTGACAATTTGTATGCTTTTGCTGTTATTTCTTTTAGTTCGAAAACAGACGGTTGTTTTTATTTTATTTTATTTTTTTCAATTTTTTATTATAATTCTTTTATACAATAGAACATTTTCTTCAAATAAAATCATTATAATTGTAAATAAACTTTATTTTTAAATAGATAATACTAAAATTCTAGATTTTGGTGCAATAGATTACATATTTTTGTACCAGTATAGAATTACGTTTTATAAATTAAAACGTACAATACACATGAAATGTAAGAGATATAAATTGAGTAAATCTTACGTGTATCTGGTGTATGATGCACTCACTCAACAGTTAGGGTTGTTTATATTGTAAAAGTTAAGTCTGATCACATTAAGAAATGGGAGTTAATTATACTGAAAATTTTACACAACTAATAACAGTGTAAACTTTTCAGTGTATAAGGGTTTGGACAGAGTTTACATGGCTATACATGGACTTTCATTGTATGAATTTTCTTCATCATGACTAATTTCATGAATTACCTTAATGGGTAGAATCGATAATTAATTTATTTTGGGATAATTTGTTCAATCTATTTTTAATTTTTATATGAAAATATATGATAAATTTTAGGATCGGGATATTCTCCCCCCATAATTAAGTAGTTCACCCCCCGGTTCACTTCACCACCCTATAAGAAACCAACATTCAAATCATTCAAAAATCGAAACTTGTATCTTTGTCCATTGTAACTTGTTGCGGACGTTCACAGGGGCACGAACGCGGGTTCAAACCATCCCTTCTTCGGCGACGCACGGGTTCGTCCCTTCTCCGGTGCACGGGTTCACTAAGGCACAAGGTTTTTGCTTTGAAATGGGGTGGGGTGAATTTGCAAATTAATTAAGTCATATAATGGTAAAAATTATTTACAATAAAAAGAAAATATAAGGTGGTGAAGTGAATCGGCAGGTGAATTACTCAATTATGGGGGAATATCCGGTCCTAAATTTTAATCAATTCTTGTGGCCAATTAAGTAGCCCAAAGTCTTGATAGGCTGGGATTGCTTCTCTTCATTTGCGTGGGCTTTAATTTCACCACTATCTCTTAAGCAACTTAGCAATTCACATGGGCCAATTAATTGACCCGAAATCTTGTGATGGCTGTTTCAATATAATCTAAGTAAATGGATTTGGGTACAGTCTTGGGCTTTTTAACTCAATTTGATTGTTTTTACAAAATTCAAAATTATAATAAAAAAAATTAAGGTAGAATCTATTCATTTAAACTCATATAAATAGAAAAATACACAATTTTAATGTAATTTAGTGCAACAAATTGTCCCCTAATTTATAAATCAAAATTACTCACAAATTTCTACTTATCAACACATACAATATACTAAAGCATTTGGTAATGAGTTGTAATGTGCGATGTGAAAAAAAAAATGCAAATAACACTATTCAATAAAAATAAGTAATAATATTTAAGTGCTTTAATTTGTTACAATTAGTAATTCTAACTACAATCATTGTTCGATAGTAGTTTCAACGAATCAGGCACTAAATGAATAATACTAGTACTCATTATTTTATTTTATTTTCAAATTCTATATTCAAATAATTTTATTATATAATTAATTTCATTGTTATATTTATTTTAAAGTATGTTGATTAAGAATATGGATAACAATGAGACAGAGCACTGCATATATCTAAATAGTTATTTTTGTTCAATCATGTTCTATGCCCCGGAATATAATAGAATGTTGTGCCCCATGTTTGTCCTGTTCTATATTCAAATATTTATTTTTCTTTTACCATATCTTTATAATTGTTGTCCTAAAAAATCTTCTACATAACCAGTAAACTTCAAAAGTCCAGTTACAACATATTAAGATATGTATCATATGTGTCGTGATTAGTGAAATAAAATATTATACTCACTTTGTTTCGGGTTTTTTTTTCAAAAGATTTGGACACACGAATTAAGAAAAAATAAAGTATGTGAGTGTGAAATTAATTAATAAAATATAAAAAATGTATTTTATTGACTTTTGTGAGTGTAAATTATTTTTTTTTTTAAATTAAAAAAAAAAGAGTTGAGACGAAAAGAATAAAAAAAGAGAGATAAGTCACGAGTCATCTTCCCTTTTTATAAAGAAAATAGTAAAAGCATTCAAAAGAAAATAGTGGTAATACTTTTTATTTCTTTATTGATTGTAAAGTAGGGAGCAATGAGGATTAGGAATAAGTGCGCGACTTTGTTCATTCAGTGTTTTCATAACCGGACCGGTGACCAAACCGGACAGGGCACCGGTTCACGGTTTAACCGTTAAAATAATTTATACCTATTTTTTAAATATTTTCTATGTTAAATAAGATAAATATCCACTTATAAAATTGCATCAATACAATAGAATCATAAAATAACAACACAAAATACAAAACAAACAAAATAACTCAATCAAAGTAGGTTTTCTTTAATTTCTTTTTAATACTTCACTCTTAAGACTTTTTTTTTTGTGAAAAATAAGTTTTTTGATTTTGATTTGATTAGGATTAAGAAGACCAATAAAAATGAGTAAACAAAACAAATATTAATATTTTTTTTTTAAAATAACAGGTTCGACCGGTTCAACCGGTTTTGAGCGGTTCTGACCGGTTTTGAGCGGGTTTGACCGGTTTTGACCGATTCAACCGTAAAGATGGTTTTTTGGGTGTAACCGGACCGGTTCCGTGACCGGTTCCCGGTTCAACCGGTTGAACCGGCCGGTTCGGTCCGGTTCTGAAAACAGTGTGTTCATTGACTTGGACGACGTCTTTGCTTCGGATGTTCATTGAGTAATTAACCCAACATCCTTTAATTTTGATTAATGTTAAATTAATAAGAAATTTGGTAATTCTTATATGACTCTATGTGCATGAAATGTATTTAAATTTAAAAATGAAATATAAAAAATTCGACTATTAAAATAAGTGAATTGTTAGTGCGTTCGACTCGACTCGTTAAGGCTCGTTCGAGAGGCGAGCAAGTAGCTCGTTAGGCTAAAAAAATAGGGATAATCTTATATAAATTATATAGTTTAGCGATATAAAATTATAATATTTTACATAATAATATAACTCTAATTCTCAAATCACTTATATTGATGAACTGGTGATATTTTTATTTTTAATGAAATATGAGAATGTGAATATGTTGAATTATGGAGTTGTTGATGTTGATAGAATTTAGTAATGAAGTTGTTAAGTGACTGTTAGAGCATATAATCCTATCAAACAATAATCCAAGAAATATGTGTTCTTGGATGGATAATATAGAGAGAGAAAGTGGGAGTTTAGAGAGAGAAAATAATTGTGTATTATGAGAACTTGGAGAGAGAATGATACAAGAGAGACCTATTTATAAGCATGCAAGTGTGAGGTGGCAACCTGTGAGCCTATTTGGCTTTAGGTGTCGACAAGGGTTCTTGACCCTTGTCTCGGTCCCTCACAATGCTACCTTTACAATGCCCTGTCTCACTACATATATATGTCCTATTTATACACCCGCTATCCGGGTTCTTGGGTTGGGCGTGCTTCCAAGCGACCTTCATTGCCTTGTGCTGTTTCTTAGGAATAACGTAGTGTTGAACTCTTACTTGGTCTCCGTGAATAAGGGCGAGCTTCCTTCAGAGTGGGGAAGCTCGCCTGCAACCTTCTCTCTCCTGGTGTAATTGACAGTTGGTCTTGGCCTATCCGGAGCCTGGGCGAGGTTCTTACCTACCTCGCCGAGCTTCCTTGTGTTGGTCATTCTCGACTTAGCTCGCCTATCAACATTTGCCCCCCCAGCTCGATCGCATCATGATACTTTTAATGTGTGGGCGGGCTGATTTTGTCTTCATGGACGAGAGCTCTAGTGTAGGCGAGCTATTCCACGGATAGGTACCGAGCTTAGGGCGAGGTTCAATACGGCGGTTGATGGGCCGATGTGGGGCGGGATTCGAGGCATCGTGCACGCCTTTTTAGGCCTTAATTCCCGCTCCCATCATGACAATACTTTCAAATTCTTTGCAAATTAACCCCTGCACTGTACGAAAATTATAGCTCGCTCAACGTCTATAAATATGAGGAATCCTTCTCATTCCACACTTTCACACTCTCAATTTTTCTGAGCAATTTTCCGGCGATCAGCTTTCTCGCGCTTGACAGATTTCTGAGTGTTTCCCAAGGTAGAATCCCATTCTCTTCTTTCTTTTCTTCTTTCTTGCAAATTTCCTCTTGCCTTTTTCCACATTCTTCGGGTTTTCGGAAATTTTAGACATTTCCGATCATCTACCTTAACACTCTGGCGGCCGTCGTACCAATTTTGGACACTTCGAACACCATACCCCGATCATGTCGAATCAATCTTCAAGTCAAACCGCCTCGAACCGCAACTTGGGAAAGAGACCCATGATTGAGAATCTGTCGATTCCCCAAATGACTCCTATCGCGTGATTACTTCGGAGTCCGGGGCGAGCTCCTTAGCCCGCCAGTATAGTCGCGAACTTCTGGGCGAGGTTTGATCTGACGTGGGTGAAAAGGCTACCAACTCTGGAGGCGGCGAGGAATCGGGTCTCCGCGAGCTTCAGGGGGACCTCGGCCGAGCTACCGATGACGATGTTGTCCATGAAGTGGAGGTCGCCGAGGTTCAGGAGGAGGTCGTCGAGACCGGTGACCAAGCTAGCGAGCTTGCTCGCGAGATCGATGAGGAGGACAATGTGGGAGGAGTGGAGGTCACTTACGAATACATTCGCTTCATCGACTTCCCATTCCCCAAACTTCCAGAGCATCAAGTTCCCGCCGACGTCATACATGATTTCAACTGGACGGAGTACGTGAGGGCACACTCGGTGGCCTTCCCCTTACCCGAGCGAGCTCTCCGTGACTCCGCTGATAAGTCAGACCTCAAAGCGAGCGAGGTTGTAAGTCTCATCAGCGAGTACGCACTGCCGAAGCTCCGCAAGAAATATCTCATCCCGCTGGATATTTTTATGTATGCCCCAGAGGACAATGAACGTGCCGACCTGCCTCCTCCCGGACTAACGGCCATTAACATTCACACCTTGGAGGCCGGACTTACTCTACCCCTGCACCCCATCATTGGGCAGTTCCTGCTGGACAACAACCTCGCCATCTCGCAACTTACTCCGAATGCTTGGAGCAGTCTGTTGGCGATGTTGATGATATTTGGGCTCGAGGTCTACGAGAATCAGCTAACCACGGTGGAGATCAATGAGTTGTTTACAGTAACCCAGCAGGTAAACGACGGCAAGGGGTATCACTACCTCAAAGCCCGCCCCGGAGAGAAATGTTTAGGAATTCTCCCCAATAAGGTCCGCGATTGGAAAGAGTAGTTTTTCTTTATTGGAGGTTACTGGCGAGCTTCGAAGGGACATGGAGGACGTATCCTCTCTCCTGAGGAATACGGAGAAGCCAGCAGTATGTGAGGTATTTCGGTGTGCGTGAGTTGGATTAGATTTACTAATCTAATCTTCTCTTTTGCAGGTTTGAAGCATCACAAGTTCGGCCGTGGGAAACCTAAAGTTTCTGTCGGCTTCAACTTCGTGCTGTCCGTCTGTTGTTTGCGAGAGCAGAAGGATCGGGAGATCAAGCATCTGTGCCAGCATCATTGCCGGAGGCTTGCCGGCCTTCTAACCTCGCCACACCATCTTGCTGCTCAATGTTCGGATTCTCAAAATTTTCAAGTCTCGATAGCTCGACAGCTTGTAGATAAAGCCCGCTAGATTGCTAATTTCTCGCTTCAATTTTGTAGGTGAAGGCCCAGTAGTTGTCCCTCCACCCATCGAGGTCCCTGAAGCCTACTATTTTTTAGCTCGCCAACTTAAGATGGGTAAACCTCGCCCAAATCGAGCTGGCATCCCGTCCAGGGCGGTGTTGGATGCGACGAGGAAGGTGGACCTCGCCAAGGCCGCATCCACCGTGGACAAAGCTGGGGGTTCAAGCTCGCAGAAGAAGACTCCTGCCCCCCAGTAAACTAAGGAGAAGGTCGCTCAGACCAAAAAGGGTGCTGGGCGAGGTGAATCCGGGTCTGATCGAGGTTCTCAACCCCCGTCCCATCAATCCAAATGAACTCTCCACCGTGGGGACGGCTCTCGAGTGAGCGAGGATGAAGCTCACTCCCAAAAGCGATCTCAGGTCGGCCTTCGTGATGAGGATATCGAGCACAGCGACCGAGGTGGCTCCGGATCGGGCCATGGAGGGTCAGGGAGAGCTATAATTCCTCACTCTTCTCCCGCACCTCCAACTCCTCAAAGCGCGCCCCCGCCATCTCCATATGGGACTCCTATTCAGGATGATACCCTTCTCGGGCTCAATCTTGATAGGTTTGGGTAAGAGGGCGAGCTTCTATTTGAAGTTGGAAGTCGATTACTCTGTAATTTTTTGTGTTCCTTGCTAACTCTTTAAAGGTTTGCAGGTACGCCCCACCGAGTTTCCACACCGCCCCGAGGCTCTCCACACTACGGAGAGGTGAAAAGCCTTGGGATCTCCGAGGGATCTCCACCCGGCGCAGCTCACCGTATCTTCACTGAGGCCCCCAAATACATCTCTGCCTCCAAGCTCGCCATGATTGAGAGGCAGAAGCCCGCCGACAAGGCGAGGTTGGCGATGCACTATGCTTGTGTAGCTATGATGGCCACCCAGCTCATCACCGATGACATCACTACCGCCGACAAAGCTCGCCACGATGCCAAGCTCTTACTGAACCGGATCAGGGACGAGCGGAAGAAGGCTATTGAGGAGCTCGCCGGGATGGAGGCTAAGGCGAAGTCCTCATTGGTGGCGGAGCAAAACGCCATAAAAAAGATGGAAAAAATCCATGTCGATTTCCATCGCCAGCAAGCCGAGCTCGAGCAAGCTCACCGCCCAGGACGAGGAGATGGCCAATATGAGGGATGAGGTAACCGTTGTCTGGGAGCAAAGCAAGGGAAGCTCGGCCATCTCTGGTTGAGGGATGAGGGATGGCCAATACGAAGGTGCTCGAGGTTGCCGAGCTCTAGGGCCAACTCGATACTTCAATTTCACCAGAGGCCCTGGAGCACGCCAAAGTTGTCGCCACGGACCTCGGCTATGTTTTGTGTTTCGCCGAGGTCATCCGTTCTTTTCAATGGGCGCGGATGAACAAAGAGAGTGAGTGGGAGGCTCTCGTCGGCGAGTTTGATGACTGCTTGGAGAAAGCCAAGATTCCCAAGGGTACGGAGCTCAAAATTGGCGACCTCACCGGCTACGGGATGAACCTCGATGCCGTCCGGAAATGTTACAATATTATCCAAACTTTCGAGGTCCCGATCGTCGAGGCCGAGGAGGAGATCGCTAGGGGAGAAGTGCGAACCCCTCGCACAATGGAGCAGATGCAGGAAGTCTGTGGGGATGCCATGGTCAACATTGGCGAGTTCGACACCAATGGGTGTACTGGCGCCATCACCATGTTGCCCGAGCTTTCTTTCCAAGACCGCCAAACGGCCGGTGGCGAGGTTGCACCGGAGGCAGCCAACCCCGGGGCTCCTCCCGAGGTTCCTACCTCAACCGCCCCCGCTGCTCCCCAAATTTGAAGCTTTTTCCTGCTTTCTTAGTATAGTTTCTACTTTTTAATTTTTGGTCAAGTCATAGTAGCTCGCCGGGCTTTGTATAGCTCGCCCAGAAGGAGCTTATTTTTGTAGTTTGAAGATGGTCAGCTAGCTGACCTTTGTGGCTAGCACCACTTCGTATACTTGGGAATTTTTCAAGCATCATTTTTTGCTTGAAAATTCCTCAAGTATTTTTGAATGAAAACTGATCTTTTGTTCCAACCTTGTCTTTATTAGCTCATTTTATATTTTCAGTACTTAACTGTTCGTCTTATTTTGCTTTCGAGAAGTGAATTGTTCATGTTACGTCGCTTAGGACTACGAATCGTACCTTCGTTTGATTAGTACACATTTTTCATCTTACACCACTTAGGGCCGTGAATTGCTCGTCTTACACCACTTGGGGTAGCGAGTTGTACCTTGTTTAATTCATGTTGGGCTTGCCTTAGACGTTCTAACCTTCTTTTTCGTAAATTTTTCTAACTTATGGCAGTAGTCGCTTAGTGATCCTTTAAGAAGGATACCTTCGCTGACCTGGGGCACTTTGGCCTTTGCCTTTGAGTCTTTAGATTATAACGTTCGGGGCATTGGCCCTTGCGTATTACGAATCTTCGAACAGTTGGATATTTTTTCAAGAAAAACTTCTAACTTCATACAGTAACGTAGTTTACATTGGTTGCCATCAACAGTTCTGATGCGAACCTTCGGCTAATCTATTACAAAATTTCGGTCTATTAATAAAACTTCTTTAAGTGTGCCGCACTCCAGGTGTATGAGGAGGCACTTCCTTTCGCATCCTCGAGGTCATATGTGCCGTTTGCCCAGTCTGCGGTAACCCAGAATGGTCCTTCCCAATTCGGTCCAAATACTCCAGGTGGGGCCATCAGTTTCTTCTTTAGCATTAGATCCCCAACCTTGAACTTTCGATCTCAGACTTGGGAATTATAGTACTTCTCCGCTCTGCACTTGTAGGTGGCATTTTTCATTTCTAACGAAGCTCTGATTTCTTCAATCAAATCTTTTTCAACCGCCAAGGCTTCGTCAAATCATGCCATCTTCCAAGTTTTATTCTGGACTTTCACCGGTACTACCGCTTCTGTCCCGAAGGCCAAGGCGAATGGCGTTTCTCCAGTGCTTGCTCGGTACGATGTTCTGTAAGACCACAGAACCTCCGGAAGGTCGTCTGCCCAGCTTCCTTTCTTGTCTTCGAGGTGGATCTTCAATATGTGCTTCAGAATCTTATTAACCGCCTCAACCTGGCCGTTCGACTGCGGATGGTATGGAGTTGAGTAATGCTTCTTGATATTCCAGGAACTGCAAAAATCTCTCAACTTCTGCCCGTCGAACTGCCTTACGTTGTCCGTTATGATCGATTGTGGAAGCCCGAACCGGCAGATCAGGTTCTTCCATATAAAACCGATCATCTTTTCTTGTGTTATTGTTGTAAGCGCCTCGGCTTCAGCCCACTTAGTGTAATAGTCTACTGCTACAACAACAAACTTTACACCATCTCTGCTAGGTGGAAATGGGTCGATCAAGTCGATGCCCCATTTTGCAAAAGGTCACGGGCTGAAGACCGACTGAAGAGTGGGACAGTAGTACCCCTCTTTGATTGTCGTGTATGCCAAAGTTTGCCCCCCAGCGTGACTTCCGCTAATTCTCTCATGGATTTCTTCTAACACCTTGAACCCTTGCTTTTTAGATAAGCATTTGAGTAGGGGTAGAGAGAATCCACGTTTGTAGAGTTGGTCATCCACCAACGTGTATCTGGCTGCTTGCTTCGTTAGCCGACTAGCTTCCCACGTATCTTCAGGGGTTGTTCCGTCTTTCAAGTATTTTTAGATCGGAATACGCCAATCTTCACCATCTTTATCACCTTCCTGTCCCCCACTCAAGGTCTGATTTACTTTGTAATCGGACATCGAGGGGTTCTTCAGCTTGGTGACCACAACCTCCGTGACTTCAGCTTCGCTGTTACTGGTAGCTAGTCGGACTAGGGCGTCCGCTTGTGTGTTCTCCAACCTTGGTATCTGATTGATGTAAACCTGCGTAAACATCGAGATCAGATGTGCCGCTATCTTCTGGTAGGCCATCATCTGTTGATCTTTTGCCTCGTACTCTCCCCGGAGTTGGGATATTATTAGCTGGGAATCTCCGAAAACTTGAAGATTGGTTGCCCCCACAGCTAATGATAACCTAAGTCCAGCTATCAAAGCTTCGTACTCCGCCTCGTTGTTGGTTGCTCTAAAATCAAACCGCATTGCGGAGGTGAAGACTTGTCTGTCTGGGCTAATCAGGACTACACCGGCCCCTGCTGCTGTGCTAGTTGATGACCCGTCGACGTAGAGATGCCACGGAGCTATACGTCCCCTCATTGGATCTTGTGGGAAAGTTAGCTCGACGATGAAGTCGGCGAGTGCTTGTCCCTTAATCTCTGTCCGGGGAGCATAGGTTATACCGTATTGGCTGACCTCTAGTGATCATTTCAACAAGCGCCCTGCCGTGTCCGGCTGTTGCAGTATTTGCCTTAGTGGGAATGTCGTCAACACTTCCACCGGGCGGTCGAAGAAGTAGGGCCTCAGTTTTCTAACACTCATTACCAGTGTGTAGGCTAGCTTCTCCGTTGGGGTATACCGCAACTCAGCTTCGTGTAAGACTTGGCTTACACAGTATACTGGTAGGTGTGTTTTTGCCTCTTCTCGAACTAGGAAGGAGCTAATTGCAACCTCCGATGCAGCAAGGTACAAGTACAGCTTCTCGCTGGGTACCAGTTTCGACAGGGTTTGAGTGTTTGCCAGGTATGCTTTAATATCTTCGAAAGCTCGTTGGCATTCGTTCATCCATTTGTAGTGATTTTTAAGGTGAAGCTTGTTGGCTTTGGCTACCTCCTTATATCTGTGTGTGTTCACCTTTATTGCCTCGAAAAATGGACGGTTTCGATCACCAAACCTGGAGATAAACCTATTCAAAACTGACATGCACCCGGTTAATCTTTGAATTTTTTGTACGGAATTGGGTGTGCTCATCTCGATTATGCATTGGACCTGCGTCAGATTGACTTCGATTCCCCGCTGGCTCACCAGATGTCCCAGGAACTTTCCTGAATGTACACCGAAGCTACTCTTCTTGGGGTTTAACTTCATGTTGAAGTGGCGTAGTATGTCGAAGGTTTGCTTTAGGTGGTCAAGGTGATCCTCCTTTCGCACACTCTTGACAACTATGTCATCCACATATACCTCCATAGATTCGCCGATGTATTGGTCGAACATCTTGTTCACCAACCTTTGGTAGGTCTCTCCAGCGTTGATGAGTCCGAACGGCATCCTTTCCCAGCAATACATATTTTTGTTGGTATAGAACATCGTATGTTCCTGGTCATCCGGGTGCATTGCTATCTGGTGATAGCCCGCGAAGGCGTCCATGAATGTCATCATCTCACGGCCTGTGGTGCTATCAACAAGCTGATCAATGTGGGGTAGTGGAAAGTTGTCCTTCGGGCATGCCTTGTTCAGGTCCGTGAAGTCGATGCACAGTCTCCAAGCTCTGTTGGACTTTTTCACTAGAATGGGGTTTGCGACCCACTGCGGACATATGGCTTCCTTGATCAGCTTGTGTCCAACAGCTTCTCGACCTCGACGGTCAGGGCTGCGTACTTGTCAGGTCCATACTTCCTTCGCTTTTGGCGGACAGGTCTCCTTGTAGGATCTATGTTGAGTCGGTGACATGAATGCTCCAACGGGATTCCCGTCATATCTTCATGGGACCAGGCGAACACGTCTAAGTTAGACATCAAAAATAGCTCCATCCTTGACCGGTACGGTTCTGGCAACTCAGAACCTATAAAAAGTTTCCAGTCCCTTTCCGGGTCCACCGGGATAGCCGTCAACTCCTCCATGGGAGTGACCTTCCTCTTCCGGCTTTTCCACCTTGGGTCGCTGATGAACTCATCCCACTCTTCTTGTGATATTTGCGTAGGTTCATGACTTATGCGTGATTCGAGATCATCGGCTTTGCTTTTAACTTGGACAGGTTCATCAGCTGTCAGTACTTCCGGTGGCTCATCAACTTTGGATGATTCAGCGGCCTAGGGGACTTGATCAACCTCCATTGGCACTAGTTCTTGATCTCCCGCAGGTCCTCCACCTTGGGTATCCTCAACCACTTCCATGGGCGCAAGTAGTGGGTCCTGCGCAGGTTCCTGCACTTGGTTAGCTTGGGTCTCCTCCACTCCCTCCATTGGTGCCGGTTGTGCGCTCTGCTCAGGTTCTGGGACTTGGTCCAGTTCCGGCAGATTGCCTACCTCCATCAACTCAATTTCTGTTGAGATGATGTCTAGGATGTTTGGCTCGTCTGTCGAAATCTGTACGTCTTCCTCAAGGACGTGAACCTGCATCACAGACTTCTTGACCCGACCATCTTTGATCTAGAGCAAACATTCACGGGCCTTCTTCTGGTCGCCTTTAATGGTTCCGGTACCTTTTGGAGTTGGGAATTTTAAACAGTAGTAGTAGGTCGAACATGCCACTTTGAATTCATTAACAAAAGGGCGGCTAAGGAACCCGTTGTAGGAGGATTGCTGGTCGACAACAAGGAAATCAACTACCCTAGTCAGTCTCTGCTCCGGGTCCTCGGCCGATACAAGCTGGACGCTCAACCTGATACTGCCTAGGGGGACGGTTACAGCTTCTCCGAACCCCACTATCCTAGAATTGCTAGGTTCTATATACGACTCGAAATCACCTAAGGCATCTAAGGTGGATTTGAAGAGAATGTTGGTGAAGGCACCGGTGTCCACAAGTAGCCTGTGAACTCGGACGTTCATGATGTTGGCGCTTATCACCAACGAGTCATTGTGGGGCGTCAGTACCCCTTCCAAGTCTACCGAAGAGAATGTCAGCTCATCAGCGGCGTGCCTGAAACTGGAGCTGCCTTCCTGAACCTGGTTTACGGCCCAGATTTCGGACTTTCTCTATCTTTTGGAAATGGAGGACCTCCCATCTTGGAGACCTCCGGCATCTCCGATCTCTTCTTCGAGAACCAGGAGTTCTCTAGTAGGCTCCAGGTTTTGCTGAGGTTGGCGAGGTGCCCTTCGCCTATGTTGAGGGCCACGTTAACCTGCGTCCTCCTCTTCATCATCGGAGACCTCCCGTCTCTACCCTGGCTCTCTTTGCCGGTGCCTTCTTGACGAACTCGGCCAGCTTTTCGTCCTCATAGAATTTCTACAATTGCTTGAGGAGGTCTCGGCATTCACTGGTGAAGTGGCCGATTGACTGGTGGTAGGCACAGTATTTGTTGGGGTTAAGCTTCGCGCGGTCCTGGTGGATTCTTCTCGGCTCATCTAACATGGCTTTGTCTTTGACGGCAGTAAAAACATGATCAACGGAGACGGTGAGCACCTGGTTGAGCTTCTCTTTGAACTTGTCCCCATCACCGAAAGCTTTCAAGTTCCGGGGAGCTTTGTATGTGTCCCCGGACTTCTTCCCATAGGGCTTCTTCTCCTCCGAGGCACCGACCTCTTTCAGGAGGGCCTCCTGCATAGCCACGAACACCCAGCTTTGTGTCAAAACTCGGTGTAGGTGTTCGGTCATGCCAGGTGCATTTTCTTCCAGAGCTCGGTGCCCTTCTTGAGCCCAGCCATCACCGCGACGATTTTGGTATCCTCGCTCACAGGTTCACCTTCCGGTAGGATCTTGTCGAACCTTTCCATGTACTGCTGGTCGGTCTCATTCTCGCCCTAGTGGATGTTGGCGAGTCGGTGCTTCTGGCTGAGGTAGGACCCAAACCCAGAAAAGTGGGCCAAGAACTTCCGCGTGAGTTGGCCGAATGAATGGATTGGCCCCGGGGTGAGTGACGAGAACCAGCGATGAGCTCGGTCCCCGAGGGTCAGTGGGAAGTTCCGATATTGAGTGGCGTCGGTGGCGCCCACCGAGATCAAAGTCTGCATACTTGGCCAGGTGGACCTTCGGGTCAGATTCGCCCTCGTATGCAGACATCACCTGGAACTGAATTTTCTTCTGGACCGGTGCTTTGAGGATGGCAGGTGCCAGTGGAGATGCGGGGAAAGTGGTGGCGTCGGGTCCGCCAAATTTGGCTGCTACTTGCTGTTGTAGCATCTCGGCAGTTTTCTTCAATGTGGCCAGCTCGTCATTGTGGGCCACCTCCTGTGGAGGCTATTCGAAGGTCGTGCGTCTCGTGGACGCACGTCCTCGTAGTGCCTCACTCTGGGGTGACCCCTCTGCGATGGGCCGGAATTGGCATCCACTATTTGGGCCCAACCTGTCAGCTGCGGGCCTTCTCAGTCGGCCGTGGGCAGACCTGTGAGGCTGTAGGTCCGATTCTCCCCTATGTGACGAAGCAGGGGCCGTCGTTTGTTCGTTTTCTCCATATCTCAGCCCCAACCTGCCTTGGAGGACCTCCCTCCTCTGCGATTGATGTGTGGCAGATGCCTCGATATAGGCCGAAGCTTGCCCATCATGCGGACCTGGTCCCTCCTCCACCTTGGCTTTCCCGGTGCGCTTCCTGTGTTGGCGAGCTTGAGCGGAGCTCGCCTCCAGTTCAGTGGGGAGGTTATTGTACTGACCCCGGGTCTGGGTGCCCTGGGTCGGTCTTGTCTGCTCCCTGACCTCGTTGGTTGGAGCTCGCCGAGGTACTAAGGCGAGCTCATCATGTTGCCTTTACTACAACCTTTGCAGGGCAGCGATTGTGCGTTGGAGCTCGTCGGGGTTGTTGGCGAGGTCCCTCAGGGCGCGGTTCAGCTCTTCCTGAGTCACTGAAACTCGCTGGGGAGCACGCGAGACATTGCTCTTCTGGGGAGCTCGGCGCGAGGTTTCCCCCTCATCCTGGCCCTGGTTGGCTCCATTCCACCTCCTGGTAGTTGTCGAGGTTTGTTCTTTAGACATTTTGAGACTTCGTCGGGAAGGTCGTCGAGGTTGTCGCATCCCAGTCAAGGTAAATCCGTTCAGGTTTTTGTCTAGCCTTACGTGTAACAAATTATCCAGAATCTGGTTTATTTGTGTACATGTGTGCGTTTAAAAACCTTTTTGCAGAATATACAAACCTGAGAATCTGGGTTTTTGTTCGAAAACTGGGGATATATGCGTATCTTCAAGTGTTCTTGAGTCTTGGTCAAGAACACCTTCAAATCTTCAAGCAAGCTTCACTCTTGCTCTCAAATTTTTTTTAAGAATGGAAGGTTCAGACCCTCATTCTAGCGCCAAATTGTTGATAGAATTTAGTAATGGTGTTGTTAAGTGGCTGTTAGAGCATATAATCCTATCAAACAACAATCCAAGAAATATGTGTTCTTGGATGGATAATATAGAGAGAGAAAGTGAGAGTTTAGAGAGAGAAAGTAATTGTGCATTATAAGAACTTGAAGCGAGAATGATATAAGATATGCCTATTTATAAGCATGCAAGTGTGTGGTGGCAACCTGTGAGCCTATTTGGCTCTAGGTGTCGATAAGGGTTCTTGACCCTTGTCTCGGTCCCTCACAATGCTACCTTTACAATGCCCTGTCTCACTACATATATATGTCCTATTTATACACCCGCTATCCGGGTTATTGGGTTGGGCGAGCTTCATTGTCTTGTGTTGTTTCTTAGGAAAAACGTAGTGTTGAACTCTTGCTTGGTCTCCGTGAATAAGGGCGAGCTTCCTTCCGAGTGGGGAAGCTCGTCTACAACCTTCTCTCTCCTGGTGTAATTGATTGTTGGTCTTGGCCTATCCGGAGCCTGGGCGAGGTTCTTACCTACCTCGCCGAGCTTCCTTGTGTTGGTCATTCTCGACTTAGCTCGCCTATCAACAGTTGATATAGTATCAGTTAAATATATTTTTTCAGGATATTCGAGCTCTGACGAGCTCAATCGAGCTCATAAATATCGAGTTCGAGCTCGAACTCAAACTCAATTTAAGTTAAACGAGTTGAGCTAGATTTCAAATTTAATCGAGCTTGATTTTGAGTTCAATAAGCTTAAAGAACCGAACCGAGTTGACACTATTCGGGCTCACTCGGCTCGTATAACAACTATATAAAAAGTGCAAAATTTGGCGTTTGAACCAATTAGAAAATTTTAATGTTAAACATATATATACATCTCAATATAAACACCTAAATAGCCAACAATCTATGATGATCATATGGGATTAACAAAAACTTTAATTAATATAGTGGAAGCATACCTAAATCCAATAATTATCATAATATCAATGCACAAATCTAATGCAGTATTTTATGTTTCAAAATTTCATGAAATAGACATTATATATAGTTCTGTCACAATAATCAAAATTGTAAGTCAAGTTTTAATTAAGTGTTTATGATCCACCTACCCACTAATATTTATTCATTTTTTCTAATATATGAATTTAATGATATGGTAAAGTATATCATTATTATAAATACAATTTTTTTTATCGGTGAATGTTAGTAGTTGTTAGTAGTTGTTAGTAGTTAGAAGTTAGTTCACCAAGTCTCCAAATACTCCAAAAATTATCACCAAGCAACCTTATATCTCCCTTAATTCGTTTCCAGAGTGAATCGAACCCGTATCACTCACTCAAGTGAGAAGCCCGGTGGCCAGGTGAGCTAACCCACCTGGTTATTATAAACCAAGGATGCAAATGGCCCCGCCTAGGGCCACCTAGGCCCCCACCTAGGGCCACCTAGGCCCCCGCCTAGGCCCTTGGCCGCACCCGGCTGCCGAGGCCTAAGGCAAATCCTTGGAAAAATCGGTTTGGGGGTTAGGCCCCGCCTAGGCGGTCTTGGCCGCCACAAGGATTTGGCGAAAATTGGCGGCCTAAACGATGGTTTGGCGAAACTAAGAAAGTGTACAAATGTCAAATGTGATTTGATTATTTAAATAAAGTAAATTAATTAAAGAATAATAAATATACACTTAAACTAATTAACTAAGTGAAAAAGATGATGCAAGTTATGCTCAAGAATGGATTGTTGGAGGTGGATTGGTTGATGATGGTGTTGTTGAGGGAGACTTTGGCTCAACCTCGAGTATGACTACTCGACTTAGAGAGCTTGACGAGGATGATTTCTCATCTGATGATGATGAAATAAATGTTGATGTGGAGTTTGAATCTGATGATGAAGAGTGTGTATGTGGAGTTGAGCAACAAGTGTCTTTAAATGTTCATGTTGATATGGCGAACTAATACGTCGGTTTCAGGAATAATCCCCAAGGTTTGCCAGGTCGCCAGAGCTCATCCGAGCTGGAGAAGGTCCAGAGATCACCCGTCTGTGGGTACACCAGAGCTCGCCCGATACCCCGAAATCTGGTCAAGGCTCGAGAGCTCGCCCAACCTACCGGAGCTCGCTGGGAGCTCGCCCATAAGCTCACTCGTTAGTTAATAGGACCCTGATGGCGCGCTCTTTTTCCCTCCGTCCGGTTTGTCCACAAGGGTGGTTTACGGCGAGGTTTTTAATGAGGCCCATCTAGTCTAAGGCATAGTAGTAGGACGAGGCGCGGTAGGGGAAGCAGTGTGAGAGATCAAGACGAGGGTAAGGAACTCTCGTCAACACCGGAAGCCACATAGGCTCATAAGGTGCCGTCTCACACTCGCACACCTATAAATAAGACCTCTCTTATACTATTCACACAATTCTCACAATTCTGAAAATCAATACAATTCCTATCACAATATTTCTCTCTCTAAGCCCTTTTCTCTCCCTCCCCAAGAACACAAAATCATAAGATTATTGTTTGGTAGAATTAATTCTTTGTAAAGCCACATAACAAACATAATCAGCAAATTCTATCAACA
>JAPKLY010000040.1:900371-941250 GCA_026898435.1 Prunella vulgaris
TCTTTGTAAAGCCACATAACAAACATAATCAGCAAATTCTATCAACAGTTCCTCTTAGTTGAACTACTTATTAATTTATCCGTACGATATTTTGTTATTTTAGTATTTTATTTAGTAGTTGAACAATGTCATTTTGGGATACTTTTTTGCATTTTATTGACTTGTTGTGTTTTGTGAAAAATGTGTTTGGGTATTAATTATGTTTTAAATTTATAATTTATTGTATAATGTACATTTTTATTAATATATGTTTAGAAAAAAATTTAAAAAATAATAAAAATTCTTGGTTCCGTCTAGGCCTCCTTGGCGCTTGGCCACACTCGACCGCCCGATGACCGCCAAGCGTCATTTACACCCTTGTTATAAACACAATTGATGTCAATCAATGAAACTCATATTACCGATTGATCCGATTTTTCATATTTATAATGAGAATCTTGAAATTTTTAATTAAGTATTTGATACTTTAAAATAATTTCATAATAAACTTTTGTTGAACAATTTTTATATAAAATTTTGCCTTTTTTAACCATGTCCACCATAATCTTATATGTACACAATCGAACAAATATAAATAATTAATTAAAATGATAGTAAAAAATTTTATGCATGTGTTATTATCAAATTTGAATTTGTAGTGAGCATGTGATCGTTTCACTTACAAAATATTAATAAGGGGTAATATATGGATAATAGATATGTTAAACAGACTGACTCTAACCCAATAGGGTTGCGGGCCTAAACGGTCTCGGACCTTAGCGGTTCATCCTTAACGGGCCACTAATACTCGGGACATAACCCTAACCCAAGCGGTCCGCGGGCTAAACGTGCCACTAACGGGCTCGGGGTAAAAAAAAATTAAAATTTAATATAAAATACAACTAATGACTTTATAACTAAAATAGTCCATAAAGTTCACATATCAACAACATAAATGAATATTTTATAATAATCGTGAACTCATGATTAAATTGAAAGTTGAGTAACAGGCTGTGTATTTATATAGAATTAACCAACAAAGTATTTCACACGTGTACGCCAGCGTGACAACATTTCACGCGCTCCGGCGAGACACATCATCAGTTGCTGGCCGGAAAAAAAATATGTATCGAATTAAAACTTTTTAAAAGGTTGAAATTTTTTACAATAATCTTGAAATTCAGGATTAAATTAAAAGGTGTTGTATTTATATAGAATTAACCTTTAAATTTTAATAGTTTTTAGAAGTTTTGTGGCAATCGATATTTTCTAGAACGTATAGGGTGGGTGCATTCGTTATCATGGAGAAGGGGAGGGGGTTATGTTTGTAATTTAATATATTGTTTAAATGAATATTATTTTAATGTGGGTGTACTAGTAACAGGTGTGGTGCATATAACCTAGCCCTTTCAATATAATCTAAGTAAATGGATTTGGGTACAGTCTTGGGCTTTTTAACTCAATTTGATTATTTTTAAAATTATTTTCTACAAAATTCAAAATTATAATAAAAGAAATTAAGGTAGAATCTATTCATTTAAACTCATATAAATAGAAAAATACACAATTTTAATGTAATTTAGTGCAACAAATTGTCCCTTAATTTATTAATCAAAATTACTCACAAATTTCTACTTTTCAACACATACAATATACTAAAGCATTTGGTAATGAGTTGTAATGTGTGATGTGAAAAAAAATGCAAATAATACTATTCAATAAAAATAAATAATAAGATTTAAGTGTTTTAATTTGTTACAATTAGTATTTCTAATTACAATCATTGTTCGATAGCATCAATGAATCAGGCACTAAAAGAATAATACTAGTACTCTTTTTTTTTTTTTCAAATTCTATATTCAAATAATTTTATTTTATAACTAATTTCATTGTTATATTTATTTTAAAGTACTTTGATTAAGAATATGAATGACAATGAGACAGGGCACTGCATATATCTAAATAATTATGTCTGTTCAGTCCTGTCCTATGCCTCAATGTAACATAATATTGTGTCCCATAATTGTCCTGCCCTATATTAAAATATTTATTCTCCTTTTACCAATAAACTTCAAAATTTCAGTTACAAAGTATTAAAATATGTATCATTTGGGCTTAGTCTTGTATGCATCAGTTACACCGTGCAACTCAAGTTTATTTTTAAAAAGTTAAACAAAATACTACTGAAAAGTCACACATATTATTATCTTTAATAGTGTAACTTTTCGGTAATAATTTGTACTCCCTCCGTCCCAGAGCAATTTGCAAGGGAGGAGGGGCACACAAATTAAGAAGAACGTAGAATAAAGTAAAAGAAATAGTGTTTTAAGGGTTAATTTGGTAAAATTTTATGTAAAAAGTAAAAAAATTAGTTAGATTGAGTGTAATGTGGGCCCAAAAAGTAAAAAAGTAATGACATTTTGTGTAAATATGTAGATATTGTGAAGGTGAAATTTATAAAAGGGTTTCCTTTTTTGGGTCTGCAAGTTCCTTTGGGACGTCCCGAAAAGAAAAACTTGCAAGTTCCTCTGGGATAGAGGGAGTATAACTTTTCAATAGTAAATAGTATAACTATTTAAAAATACACTTAAATTACACGGTGTAATTGATGCATTAGATACTTACTCGTATCCTTTGCACAAGACAATAAGTGTCGTGATTAGTGAAATAAAATATCATACAAAGAAGAGAGATAAGTCACAAGTCTTCTTCCCTTTTTATAAAGAAAATAGTAAAAGCATTCAAAAGAAAAAGTGGTAATACCTTTTGTTTCTTTATTGAGGTGGTGTTTGGTAGGGTATATTATCGATATAATATGAATTTTTGTACTGGCTTATCTTGTTTGGTAGGGGGTACAAATTTTATGCTGACCCGTTTTTTATACGGCCGACCCTGTAAAAGAAGAGGTCATATTACACCATTTTCACTGTTCACAATGTAATAAATTATCTTACAATTTCCACCTTACAATTTTTGTATGACTTGAATAGTAACTTTTGTTCTTATATATCTACATATTACACTCTACCAAATGAAATTACTTTTTCTATCTCTATATTATGCCCTACCAAATGAGATTACTTTTTAGTACTAATTTTATGTAACTTTTCTATTACACCCTACCAAATAACATTATATGGATTTTACTTACAAAATTTATAACTTCTAATATTGCCTACCAAACATCCCCTGATTGTAAGTTAGGGAGCAATGAGGATTAGGAATAACTGCGCGACTTTGTTCATTGACTTGGACGACGTCTTTGCTTCGGATGGTCATTGAGTAAATTAACCCTAAATCCTTCAATCTTGATTAATGTCAAATTAATAAGAAAAATGGGTAATTCTTATATGACTCCAAGTACATGAAATGTATTTAAATTTAAAAATGAATTATAAAAAAATTCGACTGTTACAATAAGTGAATCGTTCGTGCGTTCGACTCGACTCGTTAAGGCTCGACGCGATGTATTAAATGAGTCAAATTCAAACTCAAAAAATACTCGTTTGCTTAACGAGCTTGACTCGATTCATGGCTCGCAAGTAGCACGATAGGCTTAAAAAAACAGGAATTATTTTATTTTAGAGATATAAAATTATAATATTTTACATAATAATGTAACTCTAATTCTCAAATCATTCATATTGATGAACTGGTGATATTTTTATTGAAATATGAGAACGTGAATATGTTGAATTATGGAGTTGTTAATATAATATCAGTTAAATATATATTTTCAGGATATTCGAGCTCTGACGAGCTCAATCGAGCTTTGCTCGTAAATATCGAGTTCGAGCTCAAACACAATCTTAATTTAAGCTAAACGAGTCGAGTTGAGCTCGATTTCAAATTGAACCGAGCTTGATTTTGAGCTCGATAAGCCTAACGAGGCGAACCGAGTTGACGCTACTCGGGCTCGTTCGGCTCGTATAACAACTCTATAAAAAGTGTACAATTTGGTGAGTATTATGTGTTTGAACCAGTTAGAAAATTTTAATGTTAAACATATATATATGTCTCAATATAAACACCTAAATAGCCAACAATCTATGACTATCACCTGAGATTAACAAAAGCTTTAATCAATATAACGGAAGCATACCTAAATCCAATATTTACCATAATATCATTGCACAAATCTAATGCAGTATTTTATGTTTCAAAACTTCGTGAAATAGACATTATATATATTTCTGTCACGCAAAAACTTGTGTGCATGCAAGTGCATACTATGCATTTGCATTTTTACTTCAATTTTAGTTGTAATTTGCTATTTCCAGAAACACACACTACACCCCGCATTATGTGTTTTTTTGGCAATTGAGGTATTAATTATTTTGTCTTCGGGTATTATTATTTGTTCTTGGGGTATTTTTATTTATTCTTTGGGTATTGAGAAATGTTATTGGGGTATTTATTTCAAATACGCATGGGTGCATATAACCTGGGGCATTTTTTTCCCATTTTAATTAATTTAAAGCCCAAATTATACAGATGTAATCCAAGAGATGAAGCCAAATGAAAGTCCACAACCACTCACCTATTTTGCAGCTGCCATTTCCGAAGTCACAGCCCACTTCGCCGGAATTAATGGCATTCTTCATGCTGGAATTGAAGAGGGAGAAAGCTTCGTAGTAGTTGCCGGAAATCTTTTTAATCCGCCGTCTACTTCCACTGCACGAATCAATGTCATTTCGTTGCCTGAAAATCAAAGTTCGTCTTTTGAATCTTGAAAATGATGTCGCCAGAATCAAACTCGCCGGAATTAATAGTCAAATACGTGAGGAAAAGGGAGAAATCGTAAAAGGAAAAAATTGTGATTTTATTAGTTCGAGGTATTATAATTTGTTCTTGGGGTATTGTGAGTTGGTCTTGGGGTATTGTGAATTGTTCTTGGGGTATTATAATTTGTTATTGGGGTATTGTGAGTTGGGGGTATTGTGATTTGTTCTTGGGGTATTTTTATTTGTTCTTCGGGTATTAATAATTGTTGTTGGGGTATTTACTTAAACTTGTTCTTAGGGTATTATAAGTTGGTTTTGAGGTATTTACTTAAATTTGTTCTTGGAGTATTGTGAGTTGGTCATGGGGTATTGTAAGTTGTTCTTGGGGTATTTGTTTAGAATTGTTGTTGGGGTATTATTAATTATTATTGGGGTATTATATTTTGTTCTTGGGGTATTATATTTTGTTCTTGGGGTATTATGATTTGCTCTACGGGTATTATGATAAATGGAGCACAAAATTAATCAGTTAGAGATGCGCAGACGGAGGTGATAGGAATAGGATAAAATTCCGGAGATAATTAACGGAGAACAGAGGGCGGCATCGAAGCTGTTGGCAGAGTAGTTTCCGGCATCGATTGGGCTGTGCGAGATCAGGTAGAGATTGCAGGCTTGAACGTGGCTGTCTCGATCGAATCCAGATTCCAGTTGAGCAGGCTGTGGCAGAATTTACTTTCGATCGGAGATTGAGAAACAGTGGTGGAGGATTGTTGTGTGTTTGGTGTGGACGACGAACAGATCTCACGGCGGCGAATCAGACGATAAAGACGGATTCCGACGAACGGAAATCCGGCGACAGAGGACGATTTGTGTTGACGGACGGCGGTTGTGCGACTTGTAGTGGGCTTCGAACGCAATAGTTGCAGGCGGTGGTTAAGCTGACGGAAGGCGGTTGTATGGAACATCTATACTCAACTGCTTCGTCCGCCATTAATGGTGTGGCAGTAGTGAAGCACCCGAATGCATACTATGCACTCGGGTGCACAGGAGTATCACTCTTTCTGTCACAATAATTAAAATTGCAAGTCAAGTTTTAATTAAGTGTGTATGATCTACCTACCCATTAATATTTATTCATTTTTTTCTAATATATGAATTTAATGATATGGTAAAGTATATCATTATTATAAACACATTTTTTTTATCAGTGAATGTTAGTAGTTGTTAGAAGTTAGTTCATCAAATCTCCAAATACCCCAAGAATAATCACCAAGCTAACCTTATATCTCCCTTAATTCGTTCGCAGAGGGAATTGAACCCAGATCACTCGCTCAAGTGAGAAGCACGGTGGTCAGGTGAGCTAGCTCAACTGGTTATTCTAAACACAATTGATGTCAATCAATGAAACTCATATTACGACTGGTCTGATTTTTCATATTTATAATGAGATTCTTAATATTTTTAATTAAGTATTTGATACTTTAAAATAATTTCATAATAAACTTTTCTTCAACAATTTTTATATAAAATTTTGCCTTTTTTAACCATGTCCACCATAATCTTATATGTACACAATTGAACAAATATATATAATTAATTAAAATGATAGTAAATTTTTTTATGCATGTGTTATTATCACATTTGAATTTGTAGTGAGCATATGATCGTTCAACATACAAAATATTAATAAGGGGGTAATATATGAATAATATCCATTATAACAATTTGGTGCACAACATTTCCATTTCACGCAGTGGAACACAATTAAACGTGTAATGTTAGTTCTTATATAATGTAATTTTAAAATTTTAATTTATTTACTAAGACATGATATTAATTGTGCTAATTCATATATAATATTATATTAATTTATATATGGTGATATTATTTCATATGTGAGTAATACTTTGTCATATAATGATAGAGTAAGTCTCTCGTGCATCAGTTACACCATTCAACTCAAGTATATTTTTAAACAGTTACATTATTTATTATTTAAAAGTTACATAAATTATTACTAAAAAGTAACACTATTAAAAATACACTTTTTAATAATTTTATGTGTAACTTTTTTTTAATATTTTATATAATATTTAAAAAATGAACTTGAGTTGCACGGTACAATTGATGCATAGAAGAGTAACCATAATAATATACACCCCATATCAAAAAGATTTGCCATATCTTCTTCACCAAAGATAATGGAAAGGCCAAGTAGCAAAAAGATTAAGAAATAGGCCAATCAGCAAACATACAAAACGCAATTATTATATTATTATTTACTTTGGTGAAAAAACAAAATCACCATCTCTTCGAATTCCATTTCCTCGTACATAATCACGCTGCAAATGTGATCCATCCCACCACCCTTTATTCTACCAAAAGCAAACCCTAGGCCTAGACCCTCCACCTTCTCTCTCTCCATATATATATGTGATATACCTTCGTCTTCCATCGATCACACACCTCTAAGAAAAATGTCGTCTGAGAAATCGAAATTGAAAATCGTGGCATCCTCCGATGAAAGCAGCGACGAAGAAGACGTCGCCGGAAGCGACGATCTCGGGCTTTCGCTGGATAAACTGAATCTCGGCCCGAAAAAGAAGCTCCTTATCCTCTGTTTGGGTGGCTTACTTGTCAAACGGGTCCATCTCAAGGAAAAGGCCACTGTTCGAGGCCTGCGCCCTGATGTCACTTATGGAAAATTTCTGGGTAATTTTTGTCTTCATTACGATTTTATTTTTGAATTTATTATTGAGAGTTTGTTTTGATCTGTAACAGTTTTTAAGAGGCCATTCTGCACTGAGTTTCTGAAATTCTGCTTCGAGCGTTTTGACGTGGCGCTGTGGTCCTCTGCCAGAGAGTAAGCGATGATCAACTTTTTTTTCTTTTGAAATTTGGAGGGAGTAAAAATGGAAAATATATAAATTACTGAGTTTTTATTATTCTCAGAAATAATAATTTTCTATGTTAATAGAGTTTTATTATTCTCAAATAAAAATGATTAATTCTGTGTTGATCAGGCATAACATAGATGGAGTGTTGAGCAACATATCTGGTGGAGCCCGAAGCAAGTTCGTATTTGTTTGGGTAAATATCACTTTTTCAAATTTTTAGGATAATAATAATAATACCAAGAAAATGAATTGATTTATTTATTTTACAGAGTCAAGAGGAGTGCACTGATTCTGGGTTTTACTGCCGTGAGAATTCGGAGAAGCCTCTGTTTCTTAAAGAATTGAAGGACATCTGGAAGATGCCTTCTTACAAACAAAAATACTCTGCTAAAAATACCTTGTTGATTGATGATGAGCCCCACACAGCCCTCCTGAACCCGGTATTATTCAATCGGATTCGTCTCCCAAATTAATCGATTTTCAGCTAGATATAGAGTTCTATTCATATTTATGTTAACTAGTTTCTTTTTAATGCAGCCAAACACAGCAATATTTCCTCAGGCATACAAGACACACAACCCTAAGGACACTGTTTTAGGTAACTATCCATCATGAATCTTAAATATTTGATGTATGACATTATGATTATATGTTGTTGGTTTAGGGAAGGATGGTGAGCTGAGGAAATACCTAGATGGGGTTGCCGACGCTGAGGATGTTCCGTCCTATGTGAAGGAACATTCGTTCGGACAGCCTGCTATCTTGCCTACTCATCCTCACTGGAACTTCTATTCACGGATTGTTCGTTTTTTTAACAAGAAAGAGGACAAGGCTGAAACTTCTGATAAATGATTTACATTTCATGTTTGAGTTTAAGAATGAGTAAATAAAAACTTGATTCAAATGTATTGGATCATACTATTTGTATTTCAAGAAATCTGAGTGTTTTAATGGAAATGTTGCTGTTTTATCATCATTACTCTCTTTTGGATGTTCCATGATAAAATTTCTCACAATTCCATGTCTATATGTTGTCCATCTTAATCTTAATAACAAAAGAAATGAAAAAGTTTACAGTGGGACGGAGCAAGTACAATAGCAAGAACTGAAATTGAAGTCGAAAACAAGTGGATATCAACAACAAAAACAACATTAAATAAAACAACAGAGCCTGTCATGCCATTTCTAAGGCCTCAATCAGAAGTTTCTAAATTGCACCTAGTATGTTAAAACAACAGAAAAAACAGCAAAGTGGATTAAGAGTCTCATCAGTCATGAGCTAACCTCATCAATTCGACGTCAGATATATTCGATCAGTGATTAAATATGAAAAAAGCAAGACACGCCTAACTTCAGCTTCAATGATCCTCAACAGATACGGAAATGTTAATATCCGGGTAGGGTCTGTGATCCGATCCGTTCCAATCAGCAGTATCCGTAGATGCAGAATGCGTGTGATCCTTATTGCTCAAGCTGTTGGCTGCTTCTCCTTGACTTTGAGGGAGGAACTGTGTTGGGGGAGCTGGATAGACGTGAGCCTCGGGTGGTGCCTGTGATATTGGGGTTGCTGCTGTCACTGTAGCCGGAGCACAATGCACTGTGGGAGTTATTCTTGGCTCGGTTTGTTGCTTTCGTTTTTGCATCTTGAAACCATTAGGCACGAAACTCCCAACTACAATCTGGCAAAGCACAGAACGTAAGAAGCAAATCAAATAATGGGTGTCATTTTTCAGTAGTAGGAAGAAGTCGTCACCTGAATCGGACTAGCAGCCATGAGCAAACCTGCAACACCACCACCTATCACACGACCATCAGGGCTAGCCAACGAAACACTTAATCCACCAGTTCGGCTTTTCATTCCACCATTTTCAGAGACGATGTATGAACCCGTTAAAGTTAGAATCTCAAAACGCCCCTGCATTAAGTTTAATAGTCACGAAATTTGAAGGAAACACATCACTAGCCAAAAAAACTTTCCTGGAATACATTGCAAAATTAGTCCTTATTCATTGGGTGGTGGTGGCAATTTCTCAAATACTTATAATGACACAAGACAAGATTACAAAGATTTTCGACATAATTTCAATTTGGATAGTACATAACCAACAAACATTCCATTTTACATTAAACACAAAGCATCATAACAGGAGCAACTTGATAAGGTTAGAGTGGTGAAATCATTCGACAGAACAATAATAATAACCTAGGTTGAGAGATCGTGCCTCGTATGTCAATAGACCACCCGACAAACCAGGCTGTCGAAGCGTGACATTGGAGACGGATCCATTAGCCGAAAGAACACAAATCCCCCGATGACCCTTCTGAGCAAACGTAAGTATCTTCCCTGCAACATCCTGCAAGCAAAACATAAATTCATAAAGTTCAAATTATCTTGGTTAGACATTCTTATACAAGACAGTCTAGAAAGATCGAATCCGGTTACAACGGGACAAAAATCCTCAGATTATAATAAGAACGAAGCAAGTTTTACAGAGATTACAAGGGTGAAATCTTATTAATTAAGACTTAGAAAAGGATTTAATCAAGTCAAAAGCTGTCGTTTACCTCTCCCGTATGTACAGTAACCACATGGGGTGTGAAGTTCCCTCCTGCTGTGTTTGCAAACAATTCGCCTGCAAAAATGTAAGAGAAAGAGATATCAGCAATAAAGGTTGGTCAAAGCCCTCCACCCAAAAACTGGAAAAGAATATTAATGATTCTTGGAATTAATAACAAATATAGAAACCCTAATTCCAAGAAAATTGCATCTGCTATAAATTTACAGGGAGCAAGAAGCAGAAAACAGAGAAAGTAATTATGAGAGAGAATAGATCCCTAAAATTGAATCGCCAAGCAGAAACTTAATCTGAAATAACACCCCCAAATGTTTGAATGAAACTTTAAGTATTTGCTGAGCTCTTGAAATTTGATTCCCAGTAAGTTCATCCATCTTCAAATCAGAGACCAAATAGCAAAAAATGAAAGAGAGAGGAGAGAGAGAGAGAGAGAGTAAAAAATGAGCTCAAGAAAACAAGATTCAAGCAGAAGCAAAAAGTCAAAACCCCACAAAGTAAATGTAATTAAACTAAAAAAAAATCCAAGAAAAAAGTTGAAATCTAGGTAGAAATGCTTAGATTGAAGCAAAAACTCACCCAGAGAAGCAACGATTTGCCAGTTATTACCAGGAGAAGAATGTTTACCCCGACCCCTTTTCGACCCGGAGGAGTACTCATACGACGGCGGCGTTGAGAGAGTAAAACCGGCGGCGGCCTGCATCGCCGTCGGCGATTTCAAATACGCGGGATTTAAGTTCCCCTCCGCGTCGTACTTCCTCGGTCTACCCCTCTTCTTCTTCCCCGCCGTCAAATCGCCATTTCCACCACCACCACGACCTACACCTGCTCCACCGCTCACGGCGGAGGCCCCAGCAACCGTTCCCCCATCTGTTGCCCCGCCGCCAACAACTCCACCACCCACACCCACCTCCACGGCGGCGGAGTGCATCGCTACTCCACTCTTCTCCGTACTCATGCTCATATTTACCATCCCCGGAACCACGCTACCAACGCCGGCGCCGGTACCATAATCGCCTCCGCTCAGCGGCGGCGACTCAGAGTCCGGGTTACCACTCAGAGAACCCGAATCCGTGCTCTCTCTGTCTTCAAAATCCATTTCTCACTTTAATGAGCTCTGCAAAACTGTTGAAAACACACAATAAAGAGAGAGAGAAAGAGAACAGGGGATTTTTTGAAAGCTTGGTAGGTGAAAACAAATGGCGCCAGAAATTTCAAGAGAAATCCCTAATAACGATAATTTTGGTTGAATTTTTTCAGCTTTAATTTTCAGAAAAGTTTGTAAAGTGGAGTTCCCTCCATTAATGGGGTTGGAAAGAGGAAAGAAGGAAGAAAAAATCAATATTTGTCTTTTGTTTGAAGGTTGGTCTGATAAAAGTGAAAGCTATTATTCTTTTTTCTTTTATTATTACTTTAATTATTATGAATTATTAAATAATTGATATGATTTGTTTGCTAATGTGGAGATTACAATACCAAGAAATATATTTAGAATTTATTCCAATTATATTCTTTTTTTAATTTTCTTTTACCTAACTTATGACAGATATAATTTCATTTTATAACGTAGTATTAAATATAATTTCAGATCCATATTTTTGGGGAAATATTTTTGGATTTTTTTTTATTGCATATCGAAATCCCGTGATGTGCCTTTTGTAATATTTTTCAGTTATTTTTGTTTAAATGTAATAGATTTCTCAGATTATTTTTATTAGGAAATTTTTGTGTAATTATATTGCTGCTAATATTAAGTGTAAATAAATCCTATTCAAATCTTGAATTTATTATATGAATTATGCAATATATTTTTACAAATGACAATTTCGTGTTATAATGTAAAAAAGTGCATTTAGAATCCATATGTTCTGTAATGTTATTATTTTATACCCTCTACGTCCCAAAACTATTTTCACATTTTTTTTATTTGATCGTCTCAACTTTTCTTTCACACCTAAAAAGAAAACTTTTCACTCACAAAAGTCAATAAAGTATATTTTTTCTTATTTTATTATTTAACTTTACACTCACATACTTATTTTTCTTAATTCGTGTGTCCGGAACTATTATGAGAGTAGTTTCGGGACGGAGGGAGTATGTATTATGCTTGATATATTATTAAAATTATTATATTAGTAATATTAATACTATTTAAAAATTAATAATATATGTAAAAAATTATATATTCCCTCCATCCTTCCAATATAATTTGCACACCTTTTTTTTATTCTGATAATTTACATTATTTGCATATGAGTGGGTCTTGTATACAATATTGCATGGTGCAATATTGATTTAAAATGGAAATTTTAAAATTTTGTGGGTCAACAGGGTCAAAATAACAAAATTCATCGATCTTAATTGAGTCGTGTCGGATCTGGACAATTTTCAAATTTCAGAATTTTCACTCCCAATTGGTGTTACTGTATGAGAAAATCTATGTTATTATAAGGTCAAATGCGTGTTATTGTAAGAACAAATATTTTTTTAGACATATTTATTTGTTTTTGTAGAAACAAACTATTTTAATACAATGTAAGAGCAATATGTGTTACTATAAAATAAATATTAGTTTTTCATAAATATTTATTGATTTTTATAGAAACCATTATTTTTTAAGATTTAGTAACACACGTTTTGTCTTAGAGTAACACATATGTTCATGTAGTATACATTCAAAGACTGTCGAGATATAATAACACATGTAAGGTATTATTATATTAACAACATATAATCAACATAAAAATTAATAAAAATAAAAAATAAATTAAAAAACACATATTTGTTCTTATAAAAATACAAATTATCTTTATAGTTACTTTAAAAGTACAAAAAACTAATTTTTAAAGATGTATTAACACACATTTTGCCTTACAGTAACACACATATGTTCATGTAGTATACATTCTATGACTGTCAAGATATAGTAACACATGTAAGATATTATTACATTAACAACATATTATCAACATAAAATCAATAAAAAAATAAGATATAAATTAAGAAACACATATTTATTCTCGTAAAAAATACATATTATCCTTATAGTTACTTTAAAAATACAAAATTAATTTTTTTAAGATCTAATAACACACATTTTGTCTTATGGTAACCTACATATGTTCATATACTATACATTTTGGAATTGTCGAGATAATAACACGTGTAAGATATTATTACATTAACAACATATTATCAACATAAAATTAATAAAAAATAAAAATAAATTAAAAAACACATTTTTGTTCTTGTAAAAATACATATTATCCTTATAGTTATTTTAAAAGTACAAAAAATTAATTTTTTAAGATATAGTAACACACATTTTGTCTTACAATATCACACATATGTTCATACAGTATACATTTTGAACTGCCGAGATTTTTCCTTAAAATTTTTATTTGACTCGGTTTGATCCGGTAAAGATCCGCGAGTTTTTATCTAGGTATATTGCACGGTGTGCAATATTGTATTTAAGAATTTGCGTATGTATATCTACATACATACATATATATATATATATATATATATATGTAGAAATGAAGAGAGAGAAAATTGTGTATTTTTTTTAGCAAGTGTAGCACACTTGCTTTGTGGTGCAATAGTGAGTTCAACTCTCCAATAAAGAGAGTGGGCTAATTTTATATAAAAAAAATATTATTTTTAACTTTATGCCAAATTTTTTATTTTAAATTTATTTTCAACACACTATATATTAATTTATTTGTCATCTTAACATATATTTTATTATTATAAAGGTGATTATTAATTATACTATTGAAATTTAAATATTTTTACTTAAATTATATAAGTTACGAAAAATTAAATTATTTTTAATGAATTTTAGTGCATAATTAAAAATTATATGATTGATTAAATATTTTAATACATTCATATACCATATAATATTTTTATATTAAAAAATAATAATGGTAAAAGAAAATTAATAAAATTAATAGGTAAATTGATCAAATAAATTTAGTTTATATTTATGTTGGTTGGTAAAGAAATATTTTATTCAAAAGAATTGAATAACATGTATACAATATACTCAATTCTAATTAAAATTTATATTTTATTTAATTTAAATATATATTATAATTTAATAATGTAATAATTTTATATTTAAAATTTATAATATTCAATTTGTGCATCGCACGTGAGAATTACTAGTTTCAAATAAGGACACGTTGATTTGCATACACACAAAAAAAAAAAAAAACATACACATATTTATTCGTATGTCAATACTTTATTTAAATAATATAATTTTATTTTAATTTTATCTTTTGTGGAAAAAAAGGGTGCAAACTACCTTTTGATAGAGAGAGTAATACATTTTACAAATATATTGATTAAAACACAATATAGAGGGAAAATTGTTCATATAATATTATATGAGTTAGTATTATGTAAAAATAGTTCATGATAAACTTATCATGAAATTATTTTAAAGTATCAAACATTTAGTCAGGTGTATCAAAATATGCATCAGGTGTATCAAAAATTGAGGTTAATATATAAATTTAATTGACATCCGCCTTTGATACATCTGATGAGATTTTTTATACACCTGGTTAAATGTTTGATTCTTTAAAACTGGTTCTTATAAGCTCATCATGAATTATTTTCATACAAATCTTTGTCATATTATATATATTATTTTGAAAGGTCTGAACTAATTTTTTATTAATAAACATTAGTAAATTTTTTATTAAAAGATATTAATTTTAGAGAATATAAATTAATTTTACTAAATAGTATAAAATTGGGGAATTTTAATTATTATCAATAAAAAATATGAATTAATTTATTAAAAAATATAATAAACTGATTATATATGAACAATTCTAACGATTAAAATAATTAAGGTCACTCTTGAATGTTATGTCTCAAAATATATTTTGGGACAAAAATAATATAAATAATAATAGTATTGTTATTTTTCTATCTTTTATAGTACATTATTTTGGCTGTACCCCTATTTAGTCAAAGAACAATAATGAAATTTGTTGCGTGGGAAATAACTTTCAGTTTTGACAAGATAGACTGCGGCCTATTTATATGGCAATTCTATTTGTTTAATTTTTATTGGATGAGTTATTTATAATCATTTAATTATTATTTTTAGTCAATTGACCATATATATATATATATATATATATATAAATAATGCATGGAGGTGACTGTATATGAATATGAGTAGATTTTTTATAGAAATGTCCAATGATAGATTTATTATAAAACTATTTTAAAGTATTTAATATTTAATTTAGAGTATTAAAATTTTTTATCAGAAGTACAAAAAATTGGTGGTTGTTGATTTTTTTAACTCAAATTTCATATTTTTAATAAAAAAAATTTATGAAATGTTTGATATTTTAAAATATTTTGATCATAAATAGTTTTCATACAGAACTTTGTTGAAAAGCATTCATTATATCAAATTATCAATTTGAAAAATATTTAATATATTGATGTATTCGTATATTAAAATTTTAAGAACTGTAATAATATGCACATTCAAAAAATTTAGGGTACATTTCATATATATGATATGGAGATTGGAGGAGGTATAGAAGATGTCTTCTCTTATCTTCTTTTTCGGTAGAGTGGATATTTCATGTCCAAAATCGGCAATTACCTCGACCCGCTCTTTTATATGTTGAACTTTCATTGTTATTCTTTACGTACGTGATACACAAAGGGGTATTCTACATCTCTCTCATATAATTATTGAAATTCAAAATTTATCATTGTTTTATATTCGATACAACATATTCTTTTCCATACTTGTATTTCTCTTCCGACTTACACAGTGGCAACTAGTGGTGGAGTAAACGAGCGTCGGAAGTAAATTATATAAATTGCATTAGGTCAATTTTTTGGGCAATTCAGAAAATTGAAAAAGAGATCTTTAAATATTTGAGTATTTTTTCGAATTCAATTTGGAGTACCCTATAAATTTCTAACACGTTTGAACGTTTTATTTTTATTGCAATTCTTCCAAGTAATAAATTTTGCAATTATTGTGTTATACTGTGTCAATAGCTTTCTTGAAATCATGCAGCGATGGCAACGACGACATCTTATCTCGAATCCTTTTTTATCTGATCATCAGCATAATAGATATTTTTTATTATTTGATTTTCCAAGGTGGGGTATTTGAATTATTTGATTGACTTAGATTTATGATTATTAGAGGTTGACTTTTTTTGTATTTTTGCACAATTTTCAAATCAAGCAAATTAACCAAAAAATGGATGGGTAATTGTAGTAGAATAAGTATACGACCAAATATTATCGACCTAGAACCTAGGATAACTATAGATCCCCAAAATCATGTGTTGTAATAAGCATTATAGCAACGAGTCTGATTTGTAACTAATAACATGCAAGAGCAAATAACAAAAACAATTAAACTAAGAGTAATTAAAAGCGACTTTGAAATAATAAAATCTAACTTCGTGTAGAAGTGCAAGGTAAGATGTATGCTTCGAGTGTTATCCTTGTAATTTCAATTAATTCTCTCACAACTTAACAATATATCATTTGATATATGTTTGGTGTGAGCTAGAGGCTATCACGATACGATTGAAGACCGGTCCCTTTTGAGGATTTGGTGATCAGTTAGACTTACAAGTTCCTAGGAAGTGGACAATAGAGAGGTTCAACACAGGTTACTAATCTCTAAAATTCCCCTCTCACTAAACACTCTAATCACCGATTAAAGCACCTACTGTCTATTAAAGGTAATCTAAGTCATCTACCCCCTCTCAATGTAGTAGATTACTAGTGAAATCCAATTAATCATACAACATTTCCCTACAAAGCCATCAAAGTACACACCCAACTCTCAGTGTACCATATATCCATCAACTAAGAGATAATAAATCAATTCAATTTATCTAATCACCACATTAATAGAAACAAAGATCCAATCACATAGCAAATTCAAGACAATCAAACCATAATTACATCAATCTCTATCACAATTCTAACACTCAAAGCATGAGAAGGTTAGCCCATGACTAATAATATCAAACAAGATGAAATAAATGCTAAATCAACAAAGCCCATGATTACACTATAAAATAAATTGCAATAATTGAAAGATTTCATCTCTTAAACATAAAAGAGAGCTCAAAATTGATGTAAATCCATTACTCACTCCAATCCTTGCTTGAACTTTAGAAAAACAACTAAAAATAGAATTGATCTATGGAAATCTAAGCTAACCTATGAAGTTTGATGATAAAACCTTGAAAATTGCCAAAGAAAAATGATAGCAACCCTTTTCCTTGCTCCCTACTCCTCTCAATACCGAATTTTGAGTGCCAAATCAATTCTTGAGGTATTTATACCATCCCTAGGATCATCCCACGTGCCTTTTGATCAGCAAAAATCTGATAAAAATATTCCACTGTGCACGATCGTGTAGCTTTGCTCGAGTACATGTGATCGAGCACAATTTTAAATATCGTGTTGCACTTTTGTTTTCCAGGGTGCTCGATCGAGCAGCTCTACTCGACCAAGAGTGGTCGAGCAACTCTTCCCCCCATTTATTTCATAAAATTCTTAAAGTTGCATGATCGAGTACTCGTGCACGAGGACTAGCCTGGTCAAGCATGACTTTGAAGAATTGTTTAACACTTTGCTGAGCTGGTGCTCGAGCATGCAGTATTACTCGACCATAAGTGCTCGAGCACAATGTTAATCTTCTTCTTATTGTCATTTCAATCCATGTCTTGCTGCAATTAATCAGTTTTCTTGACCCTCCAACTTCTATTCTTCACAAGGTTTGACTCTCCTCCCAAATTGTTTTTCAATGCTCATTTTTCAACACTTTCTCCTTAAAACAAGATAACAAAAGTATTAATCAATTCCAATCTTTAACTAGATTCTCATCCAACTAACTAATAAATAAAAAAACTCACATAAAAATGTCAACAATTTCATCAAAATATACAGCCTAATCAGAGGTTTTGATTATTGGATTATTGAAGGTTTTTCGAATATTAAATTGGATTATTGAATGTTTTGGTCTTACCTTGTTTTTGTCATGGGATTATTGAGTTCATTTACCTCAAGATATTATTGGATGTTTTGTGAATACCTTGTGAATTATTGAGCTTGTATTTGTATTCCATGAATGATATTCTACATATGCAATAGACATTTATTTGCAGCTAGTTAGCTCTTGAAATTAGCATAAAATCTTTGATAAAAATTTATCATACCTGAAGAATTTGTATTGTATTTATTGTTGTAATTTATGGGCATAATGATAGGTTTTCTTGTGTGCAACATGATTTATCGTTGGACTTTTTCATGATTGTAGCTTCTGGGTTATATTCATCAGATCGAGCCCAATTATCTCGTTCCTTGAAATGATGTGTTTTATATTTTATTTTAGAGTAAATATTGCATAAACAACTCATGGTATTATTGATTGTAGCACATTTACTCAACAAACAAAATAAATCGGTCAACAGATGGATTCAACATGTGAAAAGATATAGTATGAGAGAATGTACATTCAAATGAACGGTAAGAGTAGGTCATTTTTGGAAAGTGATTCTAATTGCATCGAAAATCTACAAATGTATAGAAATGCATTTATATGGTTATGTTTTTTAATGTGAGAGTTTGGAGGTTTAACGGATAACACGTACGTGGGAGTAGAAGAACAAGTTGCAATGTCCTTAACCATTTTGGCCCATTACACCAAGAATTCTGTAGTCAAATTTGAATTCCTAAGATCCAATTAGACGACGTTCATTATATGCACTTGGTCTTGAGAGTAATTTTAAAACTACACCATCTATTGATAAACACTCATGGATTCCAAGAAAAAATGGTTCGGGGTAATGCTCACAAAGTTGTTCATCTAGTTGTGTTACGAAACTCCACATTTTTTTCTCGTGTTTTTGAAATTGATTGCTTCAACAATGGTGTTTAGGCTCATTAGACGAGACTTACATTAATCTCACTTTTTCGTCACAGATAGAGTTTGATACATAACACATAAAGACCGAATCTCCACCAATATCTGGAAAGTCTGTGATCCCAACATGAGGTTTATGTGTAACTTTCCAGGTTGGAAAGGCTCAACTGCAAATTGTAGAGACCTTCGAGATTCTATCATATGATTTAATGGGCTTAAAGTCACAAAGGGTTTCAGCTCTTTTATTTCTAATGGGCTTAAATTGCACATAATGGGTAAATGTACAAACCTTCAAATTCTTCAATCTTCTAATGAAATCTTCAAGTATTGTTCAATTACCATCATAAAGTTACAAAAATCTAATTGGAGATACAATATAAAGGAGGAATTACGGAATCTAAGAAAGAAATGTGCGCAATTTATACAGAGATAAAGTTGGTAATTCTCCTATCTAAATCTAAGCTAAAAAATGCCTAAAACATGAGTACAAAAAGTGTATAATGGGTATCTTGGCCGGAAATTGCACTTAAGTTCCTGAAAATATTAAAAATAATACTTGACATTCTATTTAAAATCCCGCTCGGTTTGGAGGCCTTCCGCTCGAAGTAGGCTTGATCGAGCATGCTATATTGCACACGGACACAAGGCTCTACGCTCGACCAAGACAATTTTTGCTCGATTTGATATTTTTTCGTACTGTTTGAACCTAATTTCAACATTTGTTCCATTTGTTTTTACCTTTTTCTGCCCTCATTTCATTTTTTTACGAATCCTAAGTACTTTTTGCGCTCAATTTAACTTATCTTTTGGCTTGATCATGATTCATATTCATTCCATGCTCGAACAGAAAATCTTCCTCTAATTTTGCTGGATTTTTCCCTTCTCACACTGCTCTTTCCTATAAAACTTGTGTTTCTCTACATAATATATTACTACTTAAATGCATATGAATTGGTATCTTAAATGCATCCAAAATATACATAAATTATATAGAATATACACAAAGTTGATTCAAATTTGACCCTAATCATGCCCGATTCAAGGATCTTTTATTATTTTGTCCTGAGTTAAGAGCCTTGGTTTTATTCCTTTTTGTGTTGTCCTATGAAATCAATTCTTGGTACCAAATAATAATGTAGGCATCATAATATAAATCAGGAATGAGTGTTAACTGAGTAGTGAGAGAGATAAATGAAAAAAATAAGATTATCAATACTAGAATGCGGTGGTACCAGTAACGATACAATAAATATGGTTTATAAACCTATATTACTGTGGTATAGTAATTAAGTGATGACAGACTCAATCTAATGAACAAGATTTATTATACCAGGGTAATATAGCTTTATAAACCATCTTTATTGTATCTTTACTTTAAACATGTGGGTCAAATGGGTTTATAGTTACATTATTACTTATTTACTATGCACCAGGTACACCGTGCAACTCAAGTGCATTTTAAAAAAGTTATATAAAATACTTCTGAAATGTCACACATGTTATTACTGAAAAGTTTATTTTTAATGGTGTAATTTTTTAATAATTATTGTGTGACTTTTCAGTAATATGACGTAATTTTTAAAAATACACTTGAGTTACACGGTGCACTTAATGCACAAGAGACTTGCTCTTACTTATATTGTTGTTCATGCAATTATAGTACTATTGTTTAACAATATTATATATATATATGTAATATTGTTATTGCTCCTATTATTATTTTTTCTGCTCAAACAACTAGCTTTGATGTTGTAAACATATAATTTTGTATTTGTGATCTAACTTGTATTGATAGGTGATCTAAAGCAAGCAAGATTGAAGAAAAACAATCCAAAGAGATTAAGGCAAAGTTGCTTGCCTATCAACTCCCCTATGCCACCAGCCCACGTCACCTAGCTTGTCAGTTATCTTCTCAACCAGCTCGCCACTTAGCTCGCCCACGTCGCTTGAGGTCCATCCATGAAGAGTGGAACATACCCTAATGACAAGCTTCCAATCCCATAGAGGGCTATCTTAGAGGAAAGTTGACCACCTAGATGACTAGCCAAAGGCGAGCTAGAAACAAGCAAGGAGGAGATAGGCATTGTCAAAGCTACACGCTCACCACTTGGCAAGACAACAAAGCCAAATAATGCAAGGACAAAAAGCTTGCCCTACCTCTAGTAGGGAGCAACAACGAGTATGATTCTTAGTAGGGGCATATTAGACAATCAACTTGTAATTAGTGCATAAAGGTGGCAAAAATGACAAGTGTAAGGACGAGCCTCAAAATTATCGGCCCAAAAAGAACCGGGTCTATTCGGCCCGGCCCCGATTTGGCCCGGATTTTATGGGACGACTCGGTCTGGTATGATTTTTTTAATAAAAAAATTTAATTTTTTTTATGTGATACTTCTCTTATTAATCTTTTCTATGATACTTCTTTTATAAATGTTTGATTTTATATTCTTTTAAATACTTTTAATAAGTATTTTATTTGTATAAATATGGTCAAAGAATATGTGTATTTTTATTGAAACTTTCTCAAAAGATATTTGTAATAAAAAATTATTATCTCAATTAGTTAATTTGTATTATTAAAAATATGAAACTAGATAAGATTGACAATACTTTATTCAGAATATAGATAATGTAACTTTATTTATTTTGAAGTTTCTATGTTTGCTAGTATAAATTATAATTCAAACTTATTAGATGGATGCTAAATTAGTTGTTTAAATTATTTTTTATGAATTTGAGTTTATAAAGGATTATTAGAAAATTGTTGTTTGAATTTAACTTTGTGAATTCTAGTTTATTAAGTTTTATTGAATTATTGTTGTTTAAATATTATATAGAAATTTGAGTTTTATTTTAATTATTAATTTTTTTGACAAATTAAATTAAATTTCATGATTATTTAAGTAGAATTTGTATACAAAGTTACCAACTAATAAGATAAACATATAAATCAAATGTAATTGTGATATATTAAAAATAAATTTTTTTAAAATTGGGCAGGCCGGTTTGGCCCGATAGCCCGAATTGGGCCAGGACGGACTTAAAAATATATGGCCCGAAGAGAACCGGGCAGGACCAGACCCGATCCGAAAAACACAACGGCCCGATAGGCAGGTGCTGTGCCGGCACATCCCATTTGACACCTATATATATATATATAGGGAAATTGTACTCATTTTTAGGGGATTCCAACTTGATAAGAGAAGAAATATTTTTCCTACACTTTCTCTATTCTCTCTCTCTATTCTCTCTCTATATTCATATTAAATCAAGCTCATTATATTATTTTGGTTATTGTTTGGAGGAACTCTAAGTCCAAAGTAACCACATAATTAATCAAAGTTAGCAAATTCTTCCAACAACTTGGATTCACTAATATTTGTTTTTAATGTTTAGAAGATATTATACTGAAATTACATATAAATTTTTGTGTTTATTAAAATTTACTTCCTTCTATAAATTTTCATGTAATTTGAGCAGACAAATTAAAATAAATATTATAATAATTATGATAATACAAGTGATGAGATAAAAAATTATAATAAAAAATATTGAGAATGTGAATTAAAAAGTAAAAAGTAAATTATCAAAAATATTGTAGAACAATTAATCATAAGTTCGAGGCCTAATACGATTGATAACAGACTCAATCCCTTAAGCCTAAAGACCTGAGAAGGATTAAGGCAGGACATCAAGCGGAGGACACCACTTATCAGGAGCACCACATCAACATCGCCTAACCAAAGCGATGCCAAACCAAGATCAAGTGCCTATATTAGACAATGTCACTCGACGTCCTTCAACGTGGATGGGTTACGATCCACATCACTCCAGGCCCGCGAAGTCCAAGCGAGGTCCAACTATAGACCTCGGCCTCGGCCTCAAAGACGGAGCTTCTGGATCCAGTCAGAAGATAAGGTCAAATCAAATGTGATATTTAATCAATGTCTTATCCCCACAGAGACGACAATGTAGTATTTATAATAGGAAAGATTTAGCACACTTGGTGGGAAAGCATGTAAACATGCTAAGTTGTCAATCTCATATAAGTGTAACTTGACCTGCCAACCGAGATTTGGCGGCCATAAAAGTCTTGGCCCAATCTTGGCATTAAATATCTTGATTCGACAAGATCCTAAATGTAACTATAAATAGAGCATCATCAGATTCACCTTCAAGTCCAAACACTTCAAAACGGGTTTGACAAACTCTCTTGCATTTACTTTTTAATCATTCTTCATTGTTAGAATCCGTTATTGGATCCGCTAACAACAAGAAAAAAATGAGAAATTTATCATAAAACAAGATAAAATTAAAAAAATATATATATATAAAGCGACAAAGGATTACATTCAACTTTAACTTTAAAAATATTTATATTAAATTTACACTATAATTTAACACATCTAAATTCTAACCAGATGTGCTAGCTCGTCTGGCCACCAGGCTCCTCACTTGAGTGAGTGGCCTTGACTTGGAGTGTTTGAGAGACTTGACGAACTAACTCATAACTATTTAACATTTATCCATAAATAAAACATCTAAATTCTAAAATGTTTTTTTTTTTTTTTCATATTTATCATTGTTGACATATGACCCTCAAATCTTAATCAATTCCAGAAATTATTTCTTTTGATTTTTCTAAAGCAACTTCTAGAAAGTCGTAAATTTGAGACAGTGAGTAAATGAGGTCTTTTACCAGTGATGTATTGAAAACTGTGACTAACTTAAACTATTTTCTTTTGATTTAATTTTGAAACTCAACAATACATATAATATTTAAAATTTGTCAACATTTCAAATATGAATTATAATTGACTACTTAATTCATTTATAGTCCAACAACAAAAATTATGAAAAAGTCAAATTTTACTCAATCCGTTTACGATTTAATTTTGGAAATGACATAAAATTTAATTAAAATTAATATAATATTAAAATAATAAAAAATATGGGGTATTGTGGGACCTAAAAAAAACTTTTCAAAAAAATTTGTGCTCACGAAAGTTCGGCAAATTATGGAATTGGTGGAGTATTTTATTTATATAAGTAAATGACGTCGCCGAGACCGCCTAGGCACTTGAAGGCCGATCGGCCGCCGACACGAAGGTCAAATTGCCGAGAAAAAATTCACCAATAAATTTGGCACTATCGAGACCGTTTTATACCACCTAGATGACCATTACTCTTCTTTTTTAATTTTTATTTTAACTTAAAAGTTAGAACTAAAATTAAAAAAATAAAAATCTATTTACTAAATTACTAAAAAATGAAAGTTTAATTGAATTACTTCATAATTATTCGTAATGTATTTTGTTCTTTTTTTGTTTTATTTAGAAGTTGGACAATGTCGTATTATGATACTTCGTTTTTACATTTTGTTGAATTGTAATATTTTGTGATGGTTATTAATTGTTTTTTTAAATTTATAATTTATCGTATAATGTGTACTTTTATTAATATATGTTTAGAAAAAAATTTATATTAATAAAAAATAAAAAAATCTTGGCTCCGCCTAAGCGTTTGGTAGCACTCGACCGTCCGACGATCACTAAGCGCTGTTTGCACCCTTGATTTTATTAGGTAAAAAATTTGTGTGAAACGATTTATAAATTATCATCTATTCCTACTAAAGTATTAAAATGTCTTCTCAAATTTAGCTCCATTTTACTATGAAACAATCTCATACAAATATTAAATTTTAAAGTGTTTTATCATTGTATGTACTTGATTATTTATATATTTCGTGCATATACATACTTTTGAGAGTGAATTTGTAGGTAAGGAGTATCCCAAATTAATTGATTCTCACATAAAATCAAGTCCAAAAAAATTGAAAGTGAATTTCATTGAAGTGGTTAATTTGGTATCAAATGACAAGAATACCCTTATTTTACTATGCAATAGTCGGGGTCGGATCCTCTCCATTTAATATTTCCTTTATTTTTCTATTTAGTGTAGATGTTATTATTATTATAAGTATATATATAATTAATATATATATATATATATAATTCATGATAATAGTTAATATTTACATTAAATGAAAAAATTAAAAAGATATTAAATGGAGAAAATTCAAATCGGAATGGTGATAGCTAATAGCTAGATAAACATCAACAATTTCATTGAATAGTGTCAGCAAAGTAGCATCATAATTATTAATGAGTGAAGAAAATTTAAAATGAATGAATTACAATCATTTTAATATGATTAACTTGATGGTAGATGAGAACTACCCTGCTCTTAGATGCAATGGCAATCAATGATTGATTCATTGTATATTGACCTAACGTAACAATCTCTTGTAATAATTTTTTATTATTTTAATTATATATATATATATAGTGATAGAGAAATCATTCAAATATCGCCCGTCCATAGATTAGACATGAATAGAACATACAAAACATATTGTCAATTTCACCATAAAATTTATATGTATTTTTATACAGTATTAATTATTTTATATGAAATTAAATTATTGAACAGTGAAATTAGTTTATAAAAAATTTACTCTATAGAATAGTGAATCAGTTTATAGATAACCAATTATTAGTTTTTCTAAAAGTACACAGTTTATTCTTTAAAAGAAAATAAATATATATGCATAGACAATGTATATTATGAACCGGTACTTTTATCGTAAAATATATTTATTCTTTTTACTGGATTGCTTGCTTCATTAAAAATTAAGTATAAATTGATAACTATATTATAATAAAAGGAATAAGGTTTTTGTTTGGGCACGAAGTATATCATGCAATTTAAGTGTATTTTAAAAAAAAAATTATAGTTATTATTAAAAAATTACATATATTATTATTATTATTATTAAAATCTCAAACTTCTCTCAGATTTTTAAATGACCGGAGGTCCGGACCCTTCCTCTAGCGCCAAATTGTTGGAAGAATTTGTTAGTATTGTTGTTTATGTGGCTAATTAACTCTTGAGTTCTTCCGAACAATAATCAAAGTTAGATTATGAGTAGTATTGATAGAGAGAGAAAGTAGTGATAGATGTATTGGTGGATAAAATGAACTTGGAGAAAGAAAATTGGTACAAGAGACCTATTTATAGTTTTGTATGTGATGAGGTGGCGTGTTTTAAGCCTAAGTGGCTTGATTAACTCAAGTGTCCTTAACACTTGTCTCTTTACCACCTATCATGCTCTAATAACATTAGTTAAGTTTTAACCTACTACATTACTATTGGCTGCCTGCCTAGCTACTGACACCTACTCCGAGTGGGGCGAGTTTCCCTGTCTTGTGCTATTTCGTGGTCCAATGCTTGTAGTAGGGAGTGAACTCTTATTCTCAACTCTGGGCGAGCTACTGGGCGAGCTCTTTCTCTCTCTGTTATACTGATTGGTCAAAGGATGGTGACGTGGCTTTAACCACCTGGGGCGAGCTATTAATTCCCCCAAACGAGTTCGCTTTAGTTCGTCTATCAACATATATGTATTGTAAAATTTATTGATGGTATATAATGTCATATTATTTTGTATATGTATATTATTTTTATTAAATATTATTGATACATATAATTTTAAAATTAAACTATATAAAGAAAATGTGGCGTTCATATTTGAAACGCAAGCGTCCCTAGTACAAAAAATGAATTTCACACTAATTTAGGGGTGTATTCGTTTGAGATTTCGGAGGATTTTAAAAGACTTTTTTCTTATAAAAAAGTCTGCTAGTATTCAATCAGAATTTTAAAAGATTTAAAAACAATCCACTGGTATTCAATCTGGATTTTAAAAGACTTAAAACAAATCCACTGATATTCAATCAGGATTTTAAAAGACTTAAAAGCAATCCACTGGTATTAAAAAATATAAAGATTTTAAAGGATTGTTGGGTTTGATGGACTTTTTAGTGTATTTTATAAATACCAACAATCCCATCAAAACTCATGAGATTTCGGAGGACTTTTTGAATTAGTAACTTTATTTATCTCCTAATTTATATATGATTATTTATTTTTAAGACCTAAAATAGTTTTAACCTTATAATTTATCTCTGTATTTATATTTAATTCAATGGTTACTTTTATTAGTCATAATACTAACATCAACGATAAAATAATTACAGTGACGAAGGCTAATATAATATTGTATATATACATATATATTTATATAAAAGATAAATACTCTCTCCGTTCCAGGACTACTTTCATAGTTGTCCTGGGACGCAAACTAAGGAAAAGTGAGTATGTGAGTGTAAAATTAAATAATAACATAAGAAAAGTGTACTTTATTGACTTTTGTGAGTATATAAAAAATTTTATTTTTAGATATGTGAACGTAGAGTTAGGACATCCAAATAAGGCAAGTATGAAAGTAGTCTTGGGACAGAGGGAGTATTTATTTTTTATATAATATTATTATAATACTAATATTATATATTACATATGTCATTAGACAATATTTTTCTATTGACAGTATTTTTTCGAGGAACTTGAGTTTTGTTATCTTTTACTTTTGTTGCTTTAATTATTCAATTTCAATACTTTTTAATATATATATATATATATATATATGATAAGTAAAAATTGTGAATTTCCTATCTGACGCCAATTTTTAGCTCCATTTCGAGGCGTAAGATATCATCTACAAGATTTTGCAGGTCAAGGTAATGACCCTAAAAATGAGAAAGAATTGTTCATCCTTCGTCATGCGTCTTTAAGGAATGTGATCGAGAGAATATTTGACATTTTTAAATCAAGGTTCACAATTTTTAAGTCAGCACATCCATTTTTATTTAAGACACAAGCAGAACTTGTATTAGCAAGTGCAGCTCTACATAACTTACTTCGCAAAGAATGTCGTTCTGATGAATTCTCAATTGAATCGGTGAACGAACCTTCATCTTCAACATTACCAGTTAATGAAGATCGTGATTTTGAATCTATCATTAAAACTCAAGAGCAAGAACGACAAGACACTAATGCTTGGAGGACTAGTATAACTATGGATATGTGTAGGAATGCTATTTAAGAGGACATGATATTATGATTTTTTTTTTGTCTTTGACCTTTTTTTTTTTTTTAATTAAGAGGTATGAAAAAATTTTGAATTCTTATCATATGTCACAAATCCATTAAATTCTACAAAGTCTACAAAGTCCTATAGAATCCATTAAAATTCTGATTTTAAAAGTCTTACAAAATCCTGCAAAATATTAAAAGTCACCAAAATCCTACAAAATTTTTAAAATCTGCAGGATTTTTTTCAGCTAAAAAAGTCTTTTAAAATCCTAATCCAATACACCCCCATTAGTATATGGAATAGTGTCAATGTTGGTGGCAATGTATAAATGAGTCGAGTCAAGATGAGTAATATTAGTTTGAATTCGATTTGAATGTAATATTTGAAGCTCGAAATTCTATTTAAACTTTTTCGAGCTTAATTTTTTTTAGTTCGAGCTCAACTTGATAAGAGACTAGATAAATTTATGCTCGACTCGATAATCTGTATTATTTATAAAATTAAATTTTGTCCATTTTTTGTCTTAATATTGCATGTCATCTAATATGTATATATGTATATATATATATATATATATATATATACTAATCTATATAATATATATACTAATTTGTATAGTATTGTTACGTTTATATCATATATTATATATAAAATATTATTAATTTTTATATATTTAAATATATATTAGTATATAATATAATATTATTAATTTTTTATATTTACATATATTAGTATGTACTATAATTGTATTTTATATTTAAGAATATTAGTGTATATATAATATTTTTTATATTTAAATATATTAGTATATATAATATAATTAACAAAACTATAGTGCCAAAATAATAAATAATGTGCAAGCTCAATTAAATTCGCGAGCCTTTTGAATCGAGTACTTATAACCTCGAACTTGAACCGTGAGCTACTTGAGTAGCTTGAACTCGAGCTCGACTTGATTAATTCAAGTCAATTTTGATTTTTTTACGAGTCGCGCTTGAGTAGCTCAAGAACCGGCTCAACTCACTTACACCTCTAGCTGAAGATATTCTTTTGGGAACTATCACATTCTCTAGCACTAGTTGAGATGATGTAAGAGCTTATAATTTTTTTCAAAGAAAAAATGTACTTCCTCCATTCCAAAACTACTTTCACAATTTCTTTATCTGAACGTCCCAAATCTACTTTCACACACCTAAAAAAAAACTTTTTACACTCACAAAAGACAATAAAGTACATTTTTTCTTAATTTATTATTTAATTTTACACTCACATACTCACTTTTTCTTGGTTCACGTGTTCTGTACTACTATGAAAGTAGTTTTGAGACGGAGGGAGTATTTGGTAAACTTAGATAGTTTGACAATTTATAATATTTTAAAATAAACTCTTTATAACTTATTAGTTGCAAAGAAATAAGTGGGGATAGAGTTGTTATACGAGCACAACAACCCCGAGTAGTGTCAGCTCGGCTTGTTAAGCTTATCGAGCTCAGCTTGGCGCGTTAAGTTTGAACTCGGCTCAGTTCATTTAGTTTAAATTAAGCTTGAATTCGAGCTTAAAATTTACGAGCAAAACTCAACTTAAACTCGAATATCTTGAAAAAATATATTTAATTGATACTTTATCAACACTCCATAATTTATCTCATTCTCATACTTCAATAAAGTTAAAATTGTCACTAATTCATAAATATGAATGGTTTGAGAATTAGAGTTGTATTATTATGAAAATATTATAATTTTATACCCTAAATTATATAATTTTTTTAAAATAACTACTATTTTTTAGCCTATCGATCCGAGCTCGTTAAACAAATGAATATTTTTTTAAAATCAAAATAGACTCATTTAACATCGAGTGAGTATGAAAAGATATTTGCTTTCTTTAATTATTTATTAGGAAGATTCACACAAAGGGGGAGGATTTGAGACTGGATAACATAAGTAAAATTATTAAAAATAATGAAAAATGACAAAATTTTGAATGAATAAATTATTTTAACAGTATTACTTATTTTATTAAATTTATTTTGACAGTATTAATTATTTTACTTAAATTAGTATACATAATTTATTAATTATTTCCCTAAATAAGTTTAGCCCAAAATCTTTCAAGGGTCTTTACTTATGTGTACTGAATAATATTTAGCAATTGTATAATTATTAAATTATAATAATTAACTCTTTAAATCTTAAAATGAAAAAAAATAACAATTTATCTAAAGATTGTCAAATAAGAGCACAATAACAAATTCATCAAATAATATTTTAATTTATATTTAATAGCAATATTATATATATAATTGAACATTTTATTTATTATATTATAGTGTATGAAGGCCTAACTTTACCAGGTTATAAGTGAGAGGATTGCCCAAGCTTATAAGCCCACCAAAAACCACACTCACTACCGATGTGGAATATCTCTTAATACCCCCCCTCACATAAGAGGCTCATCAGGCTCGACACGTGGTTCCACAAGAGGTGGCTCTGATAACATGCATGAAGGTCTAACTCTACACTTAAAACCAGGTTATAAGTGAGAGGATTGTCCAGACTTATAAGCCCACCCAAGACCACACTCACCACCAATGTGGGATATCTCTTAATATATACTACACCATATTGTATATTTGCATATTATATATATATTTATTAATATAATTAAATAGATTGGATTGTCGAATGGTGAACTATTATCACCCACCCCTACTCATTTAAAATTAGATAATGCATATTTACATTTTAAAAATAATAATAAACAAAAAAGTTAGTCCGAAAGTGAAATTCTGATAGTGGAATTTCCCCGTATCGTTACGCAAAGAAATAAAATAGCTTTACCCCACATTTAATACACATTAAAGTTATTATTATTAATATTTTTTATTAATATTATTATTATTATTATTATTTTTGCTTTAAGTGTGAAGACGCTTTGGATGCACGTGATATCATTATCTGCTAAACTACCAAGAAATTACCGAAAGGGAATCAAGTCAAACTTACTTGCTTTAACAATAAGTTTTTTATTTTATTTTTTTAGACAACAAGACAAAAACTCTATTAAAAAATATTTGCATTTTTAATAATTTTGTTTGGGCCCCAATTCCTTCTAGTTAATTATAATAGAACATCATCAATTACTATAAAACGTAGCAAAATTAAATGAGTTTTATGTCATAATAATGCAATTTATTAATTCTCCTTAATTAAAACAAATAAAAATTGAGCAAGTCTCTTGTGCACTAGGTCCACCGTGCAACTCAAGTGTATTTTTTAAAAAATCACACAATGTATTACTGAAAAATTACACAAATTATTACTGAAAAGTAAAACCATTAAAAACATTTTTCAATAATAACATGTGTAACTTTTCGGTAATATTTTGTGTAACTTTTTAAAAATGAACTTGAGTTGTACGGTGCACCTGATGCAAGACATAAAAATTTACACGTTCATTTTCAGAATTTGGGAAGCGTAATTTATTGATTGATGAATCAGCGATGAAAATAAGAAGAGTATGTATTGTGTGAGAGTGGTTCACATCAAGAATCACTTTTTAACAAGGCAAAAAAATAAATTCATAAATATAAACCTTGTATCACAAAGTGGTTTATATCATAAAATTATTTAGATAATACTTTGCCAAATAAGATTTATTGTCCTGTATATTCTCAAATATATTTTGAGATTTTTTAAAACAGAATATAATTTAAAAATTAAAAAATATAATAACAAGAGTCATCGAAAATGTCATCCATAATAATTAAAGACTCGACTGATTAATGAAGGTTTGAGATAAACCCGAGCACCCTAAAAACGATGAACCAAAATATCAAAATTTTATTTGCAAGGTAAAATTAATAATCACTAATCAATTGTACTTTAATTTCACAAGTTATAAATCAAAAAAATTCTACTAGTTCGACTCTCTCTTTTTATAGAGCGATCATTTTTATAAAAATTTCCACTTTCAAAATCATCAATTCACATTCTTCGCTAAGCAACCAACATTTCAACTTGTCAACCCACAAAATATATTAAAAATATTATTATTATTTATTTTAATTGGTAAATGTTATTGGTTAGTAGTTAGTACACCAAGTTTTCAAACACTCAAAAAATATTTCCAAGTCAACCTTGTATCTCCCTCCTAATTTGTTGTCAGAGATAATCGAACTCGGATCACTCACTCAAGTGAGGATCTCGATGGTCAGGTGAGCTAACCCACCTAATTTTACGAAGAAGATTATTGATGTAAGGAGTGAAACCAAAAGTTCTCAATTAATAAGAGTGCATATATGGTTTGATTTTTTTTCTTTTTTACACAAATGACTGAGATATTTACTTTATAAACCAAATATTATTTGCTCAATGAGGTGCTTTAATTATAGAATATAATATTAAAAAATTATCATAATTGATTAATATTAATACACAGTTTCTTTATTTTACATTTTAAATATAGTGGTTAAGATTATTTATAGAAGAAATAGAGTTTAGACAAAAAAGAATTAAGCAATTTTCTTGAGAACACATGAATTCTTATTTGAAATAATACGGTGGAATATATAATTTTTATAGAAGAATGTGATGTTGTCTTTAAACAACATATATAATGATAAAGATATGTGTATTTATATAATCAAATATTGGGTAAAATCACTTGTCTCCATTTAATTTTATTATATGAAGAAGTATTTAAGTTTATGCCATATGAAACATGAATATGTAAATAAAATAAAAATATGGTATTTCTAATATTTCTGTATCTTCACATATTTTTGTATGTAATTATGTACATGACATACACTCGAATTTTAAGCACATTTTCAATAAGGGGGTGTTTTGTTTCATAGATTAGGGTGGATTAAGTTCCTAATTCTAAATAAAATTATGTTTGGTTTTTATGATTTGAGCCCAGGATTAAATCCTGACTGGATATTTGAATTCAGCATAATCCTACAACAAATGGATAACTTGATCGTAACTATTTTCGGATTAATTTTAAGAAAACAATCATAAATACCAAACACATACTGTTTTAAAATTAAGATTGCAATCAATACAATCAATTGAAATTTTATCATACTCAATCTATCCTATCTAGGAAACCATACACCTCCTAAGTATATTAAAAGTTTGGTATTATTAATTACTATTATGATATTATTATTCATTACTATTTGAGGCATCGAGATATCGTTGAATAATACTTGAGATGTTACTAATCCGAATACATAGTATATGTTGAATTATGGAGCCTGAGTAACTGCTTTACGTTTTCGAGCCAATTTTTTGTGTCTCTTTTAAAAGGTAGAAATCGAGTTTGATGGGTCTTTAGGTTTACGGTCCAATTTTTTTGGCCATAAATATACATATAATTCATTGCATTTATTAATCTCAAAAATATTTTGTAAATCTCCTAACTTGATAGTGGTCCAAACATAGTGATTTTTTTACGAATTGGATTAATAAATTCGTGTGGTCTTGCTTATTTTTTCTTAATTGCACATTATTTCTTAATAGTACACACTAAACTGTATATTTTTTTATAATGAAAATTTAAAATATAAGTACATGACATATGTTTAGATATACGGACTCTATGAAAAAGCAATGAGTAGAATATTTAAAATCAAATGACAAATGCGAAAAATATGAGAAGCAAAAAAAATGAGGTATACATTGTTGTCGGTCAAACGTCTGTTTCTGTTCAAAAGATCAGATCCTTAACTTCTATGATATGGCGCTATTGCATTTTCATTTTTGGAATATTTGCAGTTTCAATAATAATTAGATGCAGTAATTTTATATTGATATATTTTATAATATTATTTTTAAATTGGTATAATTTTTTTATATAATAGAATAAATATAAGTTGAATTATAAAAATAATTTTTTGCATATTGTATAAATTTGAAACTAGTGTTTTAAACTGTACTATTTTGTAACTTTCTCTAATTAAAACCCAGAAATTAGAATTGAGATGGACGTGCAATTGCCAAAGCATAAGGTGCATTTGGTTCCAACAAATGGTTAAACTATATTTTAGAATTAAATACTGTAAAATCATCTCATCTTTGATCCCACAAAATGGAATTACAGTTTGCAAGATTTTAACACATCACTTGGATCGAAAATCAGGATTTCCAAGAAGTGAAAATTACAAAATAATTTACAAAATTGACAGAAATTATAAATAGATTTTTGTGTAGAAAAATATATGCTTCTAAGCAGAAATTGTGAACCAATTTATAAATATAATTATTATTTTTTAAATCAATATGTAAGTAACTCCAACTAGAAAAAAATACAAAATGATTTAAAAAATTGACACTCTTTGACGTTTTCTTAAGTATTTTGACATTATATAGGGTATATAATTTTTACACTCTATTGACATTTTTTATATATAATTTGACACTCTAAAACTTGCAATTTGTAATTTTATATATTTTTTAATGAAATATAGAGGGTATTTTAAAAAATAAGCAAAGTCCATTTTAACAATTGCATCGCAGATCTAATTAAACGATAATTTTTCAATCTGGTTGGATTGCTGATTGGATTATGAAAACACTGATATGAATAAAAAGTAATTAACATGTAAGTATCGGTAATATCTAAAAATAGACAGACTCTTAGGGTATGTTTGGTTCAGAGGATTAAATAGTTAATTCCCCAAATACAGGACTATTCCGGCCAAAATATGCATGTTTTGGCCGGAATAGTCCTGTGTTTGGGAGATCGACTATTTAGTCCCCTGAACCAAACATACCCTTATATGAACAAATTTCACTATGATATTAGTTTGAAGGGTATTAATTATTTTATTAAATAAAGAGTATCAATTATTTAAAAAAATACTCTTTCCATCTCAAAATTACTTTTACACTTTTCTTATTTGGACGTCTCAACTCTTCTTTCACACACCTAAAAAAGAATCTTTTTGCACTAATAAAAAATCAATAAAGTACATTTTTTACTTTTTTATTTAATTTTATATTCACATACTTATTTTTTCATGGTTCGCGTGTCCATAATTATTATGAAAGTAGTCCTGAAACAAAGGGTATTAACTATTTTATTACAAAACATTTGCTATAAACTATTTTACGGTAAAAGTGGTTGAAACAAGAGAAGACTAAGTGCTTAAAGATATCCCAAGTTCTCTTTTCTTAATTAAGTATTGTAATCTCCTTTAAAAAAATTTAAATATTATATTCTAATAATTATATATATATATATTTGTGACAGTTAATTTGAACGTCAAATGCAGCTTAAACAATTCAAGCAAATTGATACTTCCAATACATGCCTTGATAAAGTTGAACCACAAAAAAATAATATAATTGTTTAACATTCCCAACAAATTAACAAATAATAAATAAATAAATAAATAAACTAATGACAATCTTTCCACTGAAGACATCCTAACCCTAAATTTGTCGAGCCCTATTTGTGTGTATAAGAAAAGAATTTGAATCCAAATTTTTTTTTAATTATTTTTTAATAACGTATTTCACTTTATTAATATGTGTACGAATAATTATATTTAAATTAATATTAAATGAATGCTAATCATTAAAATTACATAAATGAGGACCACCAAATTAATTAACTGTACATTAAATCTCATTTTCGTTTCTTTTCAAAAAAAAAAAAAAATTAAAAAAAAATTGAATGAGCTCCAATTAATTATAAAGCTGCAATGTGATAATTAAAGTGATAAAATTAAGAATGATAAAAACCCTTTTCCCCTAACCATATCCAATCCCATGTGACTTGATTCTTTAATTCACACGCGTAAGACTATCACTTTATTTCACATATGCTATTACATTTATTTATTTTAGTTATCTTGTTTGGTAGGGGATACAAATTTTATGCTGACCCATTTTTTATACGACCGATCCTGTAAAAGAAGAGGTCATATTACACCCTTTTCACTGTTCACAATGTAATAAATTATTTCACCATTTCCACCTTACAATTTTTGTATGACTTGAATAGTAACTTTTGTTCTTATATATCTATATATTACACTCTACCAAATGAAATTACTTTTTCTATTTCTATATTATGCCTTACCAAATGAGATTACTTTTTAGGACTAATTTTATGTAACTTTTCTATTACACCCTACTAAATAACATTATATGAATTTTATTTACAAAATTTATAACTCCTAATATTGTCTACCAATCACCACTTAATTTGGTTAAATGCAGAGCCCAACCAAAGGCCCGTAATCAATAATGGGCCTAAACTGGATCACTTATTTGTTTGAATGGCCCGATCGTGCATTCAACCCAGTAATAGGTCCATATAAAGGCCTAGATTAGGGCCCGACTATATAGCCCTCCATATTTATTTGATACCCCCAATTATTTAATTAATTTAATTTATTTTAAATAATAATTTAATACACACACTAAATATACTAATATTATTCTTATTATTTTGAAAACTGATACACCTACTTAAAAAAATCCTTCATTTTCATTTTTTATATATAGAATCCTGCGTTATGCGGCTGCCTAACTACATTAATACACTCATATATTTAAAACCCTAGTCTACAAATAATCCGCCGGTGATGGCAAGGCGCCGGACACGGCGATCAACCGGCGGCGCCCATCAATGAGAATGATACAAAGCACTATCTAATCGACGGATAATGACAGAGGTTAGTGATATGAGTTGCATATCATCGTTTGGTTCGTCAACATAATGTGGGCTATAATCATCATCATCGTCCAAATTCTGGAAAAAAAAAATCAAACAAGTTCAACAATATTTTATCGAAATTTTTATTACATTTTGGCAAAAATTTGTCAAAAATTAATTAAAATTTCGATAACTTATTGTCGAAATATTAAGTATATTTTGAATTTTTTTTATGGAAACCCTTATAATATTTTGACTAACCAGTTTTGGTAATAAGTGTTTCAATTTCTTAAAAACACATGAGAATAACAATAACATACCATCGAATTTATAGGCTAATAAGTACAAATACTTGTTACGCATAAACTGATAACAACATTCAACTTTAAATTTTAGTTATATTTTATTAAATAAATATTCAAATATATACACTTATATATGTCCAAGACTCCTGCGTATTCACCATTTTTGTTTCAAAATATACGAACTAAGTTTGTATAGCCGATGTAAGGATGATAATGATGGTGTAACTATAAGACGAATGATATTCTCAGCCTTCCGCTCCCGCATTTAAACTTAGGGGGTGTTTGTTTCAAATTCTTCAATGGTAATGGAAATGAAATTTCATTTTCTTTTTTTACCCTACATATGTTGAATGTGTGCTTGTATTTATGGTGGTTACATCAATAGTCTTGTGCTCCAATTTTGGAAAAATTGGACAAAAAAGAAAGATGTTGGTTGTGGTATGGAGGATTGATTGAGGAGGATGATTACAAGGTGAAGAGGGGGTAATCAAATGAGGGTGTTGATTACCTTATTTAGGAGGAAAAAACAATATTATGTACCTCATTTGTTCTCATTAGCTACTACAATTACTACAATTATATCTCAATTCCCAGTACCATTGAAGGATTTCCATAGCAAGCGCTCCCTTATAGTTTTTTGTGTATGATTATAATTTTTGAATTCTCAAGTGGGTGTATTAATTTAGTATTATTTTTATTTTTAATGTCAAAGGGTATGCAGTCATTTAATAAATAAATCAAAATAATATATAATTTAATTGGGGGTATCAAATAAATATGGAGGGGTATATAGTCGGGCCCCCTAGATTATTAGCACTAGCCAAATTGGGTAATGCACTATTATAAATACACTATTTTATGTTCAGTAATTCTTTTTTGATTTTTTTTACTTTTTTTTAATATAGTAGAAACTGAAAAAGTATTCGAATTTTTTTTTAAAATTTTAAAAAAGAAAGAAAAAAAAGCTTCCAAGATAGTGTATTTACTAAAAAGGTTAATGCGAGTAACCTGGGCCCCCATATAAATGAACGTGATGAAATTTTTTAGCATCATGAAAATTAAAAACCTGAAAATAAATGAAGTCTCATATAATATTTCTCATATAAAACTTTTATGTAGAATGTTGGGATTACATAAAAATTTTTATATGAGAAATATTATACATAAAAATTTCTCATATAAACAGAAACGGTGCTGAACAAAAATCTGAGAAATTGATTTGGAAAAAAGCCATTAGCCCATTTGTTGAATATTGTCTAACAGCCCATTTGAATTGAGACCAGCCCATTGGATTAAATGAAGAGAAGCATGGAGGAGGGGAATTCATTCATGCATTGAGCAAAAACATCACACACTCATTTCTGAGAGAGAGACTTTTTCTGCATAATTTCACACATTTTTTCACATACTAGGTATTCTTATTTTAGTTAATTTCCTTGCAAGAATTTAGGCTCCATTTGGATGAGTGGATTTGAAATCCGTAGATTTCACACACAAACAATCACTTTTTGCAAGTAAGTTAGGTGAATTTTCAAATACTTATATTTGAGTTTATGTTCAAAATGGAGGAATTATAAATCCTCATCAAAATCATGTCATTTGTGAAATCCCTCTTCTCTACCCTTCCATCCTTATCTTTCCTCTACTTTTTCCCTTCTCTTTACATTTCGTGATTTGAAATATATATCTTCTTACATGTATTTTTTTAAAATCCATTCATTCGCTTCTTTTGGTTGTAATCACCATATGTAGGTTAATTCTATCTCTTAAACTTTTCAATGTTATTGGGATTTTGTTGTTCATGCTTTATTACAATTATTTTAAGGATTTGAGTATGTTCATGTTTTATTCTTCATTTGTTATTATGGGTGAATTCTATAAAATGGCATGCTTTTCTAAAAAAAAAATTAAACTTAATTGAATTTGGTTTATAACTAATCAACAAAATTGAAAAGTAGGCAAACTAATCTAATTTCTTCTAGAAATGCAGGGGATTGGTGTACACTTTGAGAGTTATCAATTATGTAAGTTTTGAAGCTCCAGTCAATTTATCCTTTCAGTTTACATGAATGAAATCATGAATAGAGTTCTATGAACCTCACGTGAATCACAAATTCTCGTCCTATGAATCGAATAACCTCAACGGGGTGATCTCTCACCTAAACATCTCTCAATATCAAAGAAAGATTAACAATAGTTTTTAATAGTTCAATAATATCAATTATGCACTCAACCTAATAACTCAATTCTCATTTATTACTAATTGAACCAAAATATATAATCAGTTGAAATCAATTTATCAAATCTCAATAAATTTATAGACATGCAATTCAATCATTCATATCCATAAATTGAACGGACAAATCAATATATTCCCACTCCTACATAATATCCAACACCCAAAGTATGAAAAGTTTAGATCATGATTCGGTAAGAGATAGCCCTTAACTAAGAAGAAGTATTCTACCATAAAAATCATGAGAATAAATGAAATCAAACAACAAAAGTGAATTAAAAAGACCACACCTATGTTGAGGAGTGGGGGAGTATGGATAAAACTTAAAAGTAGAAGTCTTTCAATGTAACTTCAATTAGACTTTAAATACATCACATGCTTGCTTTAATCAATTAAAAGGAACCATTAAAAATTTGAATTGAACCTATGTTAAATCCTTGGTTTAAAAAAAAAACCTACGTTAAATCCTATAAAATTCTAGAGAGGAAAATGTAGGAACTACCAAATAAGTTTAGGGATCTAAAATGGGAAATGAAAATTGTTGGAAATTGGTTTGGAATATGGGTGGTTGACCCAAGTTTGACCAATTTTATCATGATGTTTCATTGGTGAAAAATGGAATTAAGTTGCAAAATATTAATCTACGTTCGGAGTAGATGAATTTGGGATATTAATTTGCTCAAAACCAATTTCGGGTGAATGAGATATTAATACATGAACTTAACAACTTAAACATGTTGATGAGAGAAAATAAGGGAGGAAATATGGAAATATTCCTTTGTCCCACATAGGAAAATGTGAAGACTTTGGAGTCCCTTATATGTAGACTTGTGTACAATAGAATTAATAATATTATATGGTCTACATGTTGGTGCTTTAAGGTTAACCCGAAGGGCTAACCCAAAGACCCACATGCTACACCCGCTCGGGCTCGGGCTCGTCGCATTGGGCGCTTTAGAGGCGCACGTACGCGTCGTCGCGAGGAGCTGAGGAGCCTTTAAATTTTGGAACTGGTCGGGCGCGACTCAATCAAAGCTCAGTACGTGGGTGTACGGACCGTCGGTTCGGTTCGGCTAGTACGGGTCAGATCCTGGTGTACGAACCGTCGCATCGGTTCGGTTCGGTTGGTACGGGTCGGATTCTTATGGATCGAACCCGGGTCGCCCGTCTGGGAGTCAGAATGGGCGCGCGTCCAGTGGGGTTCGAACCCGAGTCAGAAAGACGCGAATCAGGTTCAGGGTGCAGCCAATGGGTGCGATCAGAGCCCTTGAAAATCAAGAGGTGTGATCTAAGGGCTCAGATTCAAAGATTGGAAAAGATGCAGCCCTTCACCAAAAGGCACCACATCTCTTCAATTATTATAAATTAGACCCCAAATTACATTCCAACATTCATTCACAACCAAAATAAGCCTTCTTCTCTCTAAAAGCATTCAAACATTCTAAATGTGCATTAGAGTCGTGTAGGGAGTTCTGGATACGTATTTGCGATTCGCCGATAACTTCTGATTTGTAGTGCAACAATCTGAAGTTCTAAAGTCGTTGTATCTTGGG
>JAPKLY010000040.1:950456-988068 GCA_026898435.1 Prunella vulgaris
ACTGCCATTCTCACAACTCATAACTCTTATCCTTATCTTTCTAATGATGTTTTTCTAACTCTACGTCCTACTCCACAACACAAACAATTATTTATTTGGCAACTTCTGTGTACGTACCATTTCATAAAAAATTGATCTATTTTTAATTTAAGTTAGTTTTACTGTTGCGATAGTAGTGTAAACTTTTCAGTGTAATTAATTCATGTTTTTCAGTGTAATCTGTCTGCTCTTTTCATTATAAATAATCTTAACTGTTGAGTGGGAGCATCGTGTACCAATTGCATATGAGATCTTGGTTCAATTTAAAAGTTGCCACGTTAAAAAAAACCGATAATATTTTTATTAAAAGCGATTTATCATTTGTTTTTGGAAATATTGTCACATTTTATTATAACCTCGTGACATTTTATAATTTGCTCAGTTTCCTATTATGAGAAGATCTCATACAAATTTTTTAGTTTATTTATTTAGTAATAAATAGAATCTGTTCGTATAAATTTTGATTTGATTATTCGATCCGAAGTAACTATTTATTAATAATTTAAATTGTATCAAATTATTACACATAGATATTATTTTTATATGCATTACACACATAATATACACTGTTGAAACAATTATAAGAAAAAGATTAACCAATAATGAAGGGTATAGGTTCTTTTGGATTTCTTTATTATAGGTTGTGAAGTAATAGAATTGAGACATATGTTGAGAGAATGGCCAAAGAGTTGGTCTAATCTTGATTATGCATAAAGTTGACTGACGTGGGAAGAGGTTAGTTTAAGTGATTAACTGATTATGAAGTTCCAAAATATTATTATAATTTTTTTGCCGGTGCTGATTTAGACATTTGAACACAACACATTACATTTTGGTATTTGTATTTACTAATATTTAACATTATTCTAAAAGTCGACCGATTAATCGGCGACTAGTCGCTAGTCGGTCCTTGACCGATCCAATTTACACCAAGTAGCTAAGAAATGTTCAGGGATAGTAGTCGGCACCTAGAGTCTAGTAGACAGTGATTAGGCCGACTAGACAACGATTAGATCGATTAAATGCCGATTAAGTCGTTCCCGATTAGACATGTTTCTCCCTTCAATATTTTTTGGCAAACTCTAAATAATTATAATAAAATAAAATTAAAACAACTAAAACATTAATTTCCTTTTAATTTTTAAATTATTACTTTATTGAATTTTGAGTTTCATGACTGTTATCACTTATAATTTTAATATTAAAAGGTGGTGACGTTAATTTTATTTTATTTTATATACAATGTATTATTAATTTATTAAGTAACTAATTATATTTACCGTTTAGGTACTTCCGATTAGTCCCCGACTAATCTCTGTCTAGTCGCTAAACCCTAGTGGTCCGACCGACTAGCGACTTTTAGAACATTGATATTTAATATTTAATTTATTAATTATTTAGTGGCAAAATTTTGCATATATGAAAATTGTTAATGATAAATTTATCATAAAACCACTTTAATGTATCAATATTTGATCAAGATTATAAAAAGTCTAATGAGGAGTATCAAAACTTAGGGTATTGTATTATATTTTCAATTGTAATTATTTTTTGATCCAAAATTTTGATACTTTTGATGAAATATTTAGTACTCTTGATCAAATATTTGATGATTTAAAGTAATTTTATAATGGATTAGTCTTGTATGCATCAGTTACACCGTACAACTCAAGTTCATTATTTAAAAGTTACACAAAATACTATTGAAAAGTTATACATGTTATTACTGAAAAGTGTATCTTTTATAGTGTAACTTTTCAGTAATAATTTGTGCAACTTTTTAGTAATAAATTGTGTAACTTTTTAAAAATGAACTTGAGTTGCACCGTGTAACTAGTGCACAAGAGACTTACTCTTTTATAATAAACTTATATGAATAATTTTTATATAAAGTCTACTCTTATTCTAGAAAGTTGAATTAGATAATTCATAGATTAAGACATTCAAAAAAAAGGACCAATATATTTGAGTAAGTCTCTTGTGCACCAGTTACACCGTGCAACTCAAGTTCATTTTTAAAAAGTTGCACAATTTATTACTGAAAAGTTACACAAATTATTACTGAAAAGTTACACCATTAAAGATACACATTTCAGTAATAACATGTGTAACTTTTCAGTAGCATTATGTGTAACTTTTTAAAAATGAACTTGAGTTGTACGGTGTAACTGGTGCATACAAGACTAAAATAATATATTTAGAGTAAGTTTCTTGTGCACCGTGCAATTTAAGTGCATTTTAAAAAGTTACACAAAATGTTATTACTATAAGTTTATTTTTAACATCCACTTTCCAGTAATGACACGTGTAACTTTTCATAATAAATGATAATTTATAACTTTTTAAAAATACACTTGAATTACACGGTGCACTTGATGCATATAAGACTAAGACATATATTTATGCACTTGTTACACTGCGCAATTCAAATATAATCATATTATATTAGTTATACATCGATTGCTCCGTGCAACTGACAGAGTAAGTCTCACGTGCACAATTCATTTACTTAATAATTGAAGCTGTTTATACTGCAAATTGAAGGTTGATTATAGTGAAAAATTTACACATATAATCAGTAACAGTTTAAACTTTTCAGTGTGATCAACCTTTATATTTTCAGTATAATCAACTCATACTTTTCAGTGTAAGCAATTTCAACTGTTGAAAAAGTGCACGTACACCAATTGCATATGAGACCTCCTCAAATTTGAGTAATATCATATAATTGAAAAAGAAATCATAATTAAATCATGTTAACAATTTATTCACTAATGACTAGAAGAAGAAATAATTTATCCATCCTAAATTTAATTTCACACACATGTTAAGAAAAAAAAATGAGTAGAAAAGTTAAATGTATAATTTTATAAATTTTTTATATAAAGTAAAAACAAATACATTGAATTATATGTACATGTATAACCCAAAACTGATGACAATTTGTATAAAACTGAAGATGTCACGAGAATTTATGAAATATTTTCTACTATAATATTATCAAACAAATATTGAACAAATTAAAATAAGTGTGAAACTCAAGAGTGGAGTAACACATTAAATAGAGTAAGTCTTTTGTGTACTAATTACACGGTGCAATTTAAGTGTATTTTTAAACAGTTACACTATTTATTACTGAAAAGTTATACAAATTATTATTGAAAAGTTACACTATTAAAGATATACTTTTCAGTAATAATATGTATAACTTTTCAATAGTATTTTATGTAATTTTTTTAAAAATAAACTTGAGTTTCACGATGCAATTAGTGCATACAAGACTAAGCCAATTAAATATTAGAGTAGACGTCTATGAATTCGTACAAATCTTTGTCTAAGAACTATCATTAAATATATTATTATTATTATAAAAATAGTAATGTATAAAATCGTACTAATAAATATACATAACAATATAATTTTTGTGAACTGGAGTCTATACAAAATTTTTTGAATAAAAAAAAATCAATATTTGCATGATCAAAGAGCATAATTTCTCAAATTATTGAATCCAATGGGAAAACAACAATTAGAGCCGATGTAGGACGAATATGCCCTAATTGTAAATAAACAAAGGACAGCCCACATACAAGACGCAGACAAAACGGTGTCGTAAAATCCTATTACGAATATATCCCGCACTGCAGCACAAGTGAATGCTTTTCTTTTTTTACCCTTTGTCTAACAAAGAAGTTGGCGTGCGCACTTTAATTTTGTCGTGGTTGTATGGTCAAATCAGTGTTCCCTATTTGACGCCGGAGGTGCGCCGGTTAACAAAGGGTGCACTCCCTACCTTCCCCAAATAATTTCCTCCTCTTCTTCTCGATCTCGACTTTATCCTCAAAATGTTATTTGCAGTAATCATCGCCAGTTTCTGCCTACTCGGATCGTCAATGTTAACCGTTGCTCCGGAGGTCCTGTGATGTCAATTGCTCTTCGACAAACGGTGAGTTTTTAATTTTTTTTTTCACACTTTGCTGGAATATGTGTATGCGTGTGTGTTTGTTCACTGCATTTTTATTGGATTTTAGGAAGTATGTTTGGCTGAATTTTGATTCCTGGGTTAATGTTGGTGTAGACTGAAGAACGTCAGTGAAATATTACGCCCTAGGTTAATGATCGGGAGAGATTTTGTTTGTTTAGCTTATTTTGAAGTCATGAAGTAAATAGCCTATTCTTACTGTACAGCTGGGTTTGATTCAGGGTTGTGTTTGCCCATTGCTAACAAACGGTGAGTTTCTATGTATATATTGCACTCTGCTGGAATGTGTGTGCGCTTACTGCATTTTTGTAGGATTTTAGGAAGTATATTTTGCTCTATTTTGATTCCCGGGGAAAAGGTTGGTGAAGAATGAAGTACAACAGTTAAATATTGCTCTCTAATTTAATGATTGGAGAATATTTTGTTTGTTTTGCCTGATTTGAGACCATGAAGTTAATATGGAGTAAGTAGTCTAATTTTACTTTACGGTTGGCTTTGATTCAGGGTTGTGCAGTGATTGAGGTTTTTGCATAGATTGGTGGATATATACATACATTTGAGGGATGGTGAGAGAAGCTACGGCAGATACGTGGTTTGGTAATATATGGAAGAATTCACGGAAAAGTATCTCATGGGAGCCTGAGAGACCATTGATTGGAATTTTGGCATTTGAAATATCTAGATTGATGTCGAAGGTTGTTAGTTTATGGCAGTGTCTCACTGATGGGCAGATTATGAGGTTAAGAGAAGAGATTGCAAACTCAGTTGGCATTCAGAAGCTTGTTTCTGAAGATATTGACTATCTTATGGATCTTGTTCTTGCAGAGATAATTGAGAACTTGAGAAGTGTGGGGAAGTCGGTGGTTATGCTTGGTAAGAAGTGCACAAACCCGGCATACCACAATCTTGAAACACTTTTTGATAACATAGTTGAGAATGATCACAAATGGTTTGCCTGGCAATATAAGCTGAAGAAGATGGAGAAGAAAGTTAAGAAAATGGAGAGGTTTGTGGCTGCGACAGAGCAACTATATCAAGAGCTTGAAGTGTTAGCGGAGCTTGAGCAGAGTCTGAGGCGGATGCGGGCTGGTGCAGATTCGGGTGGGGTGAAATTGCTTGAGTTTCAGCAGAAGGTAGTGTGGCAACGGCAGGAAGTGAAGAATCTCCGGGAGATGTCCCATTGGGTTAGAACATATGATTATATTGTCAGACTTCTTCTCAGATCAATTTTGACTATTATTGAGAGGATCAAGAACTTTTCTGGGACTAACCAGAGTGACAATGTTGAGACTATAAATGATTGCAACAGCAGAAACAATGAGTGCCTTATTCGTAATAACTCCATCTCTGCCCTCAAGCGAACACTAGTCTATCCATCAGAAACCAACCCCTCTAGATTTGCAGTTCCATTAGGGAGGTCATTTTCAAATTTGGGCTTTGGAGGTGACAAGAGTAAATCTAAGAGCATGAAAACCCATCATCGGTCTCAATCATCTATTTTTGGTGGGAAACAACAGCATCCTTTGAAAGCTAGATTATTAGCTGCTGGTGGCTTCACAGGTTGCATGACTCAAGGGAGCGAATCTCCTGTGGTAGAGAGCTATACACCATCATATGGCAGCTCATTCAGGTCAAATGACGTTTCTCTAACACATGCCATTGGAGTGAAAGATAGCATGAGTTCCATAAGAGTGTCTTTCTTTAATTCCAGACATTTTCTGTTGGATGCTTCACCTTCTACTCTTGGTTATGCTGCATTGGCTCTGCACTATGCGAATGTCATCATATTGATTGAGAAATTAGCTTCATCACCTCACTTGATCAGCCTTGATGCAAGAGATGATCTTTATAATTTGTTGCCTTCATCTATAAAAAGCTTTTTGAGGGCAAAGCTAAAGACATTTTCAAGAACTCCGGCTTCGTGTTTCTATGATACTGCTTTTGCAGCAGAGTGGAGCTTAGCAATTACAACGATATTGGATTGGTTGTCGCCACTCGCTCACAACATGGTAAGATGGCAATCTGAGCGGAACTTTGAAAGGCAGAGATTGGTTTTTGGGTCAAATGTGCATCTTGTCCAGACCCTTTACTTTGCAAACCGAGTGGAGACTGAGGCAGCAATTGTAGAACTTCTGATGGGCCTAAATTATCTCTCTAGATTTGGAAGAAGAATTAGTCAGAAGCCATTCCAAGAATCTTCATGCAGTCGAGCATATGATGGTTATACATTTCCTAGTGATAATGTGTACTGCAAGATTATTGATAATGCGTCGAAACAGAACACTCATGTCCTCATATAACTGAAGGCACTGGGAGGAGCTTTCTTCTTGCTCATCCTTCCAGAAATCAAAGGTATTGTTCTACGGCTGGTTTATATAATATCTCAAGCTGAAAATTTAGAATTTGGACATCTTTCTACTTAAGTAGATTTGGTTTCCCTTGTAATATTAGCTTTTCTTTAATCTGTAAAATTTTCTCTTTTGATTATGTAATCAACCAGCGAATGTTAATTTTATGCAAGGTTTTGGACAAATTTATTTAGTGAGAGCTGTCAAATTCTTCTTAGCTATCAAATTCAACAGTGATGGGAATATTTTTAAAATAAATCAGAAAATGTAGATTTCATGATTTTGACTTGGTTCCTTCGAAACTGTTTCTATTATGAAATTACAAATATCTTTATTGACGTAGAAGTGCAAACAAACCAAACCACTAAATAGTCAATCCAAGATTAATTTTTAAAATCCATTTTGAAGCTATTGTAGTATGAAAACATACATTTTCTTTGTGCTAATATATATGATGTTTCATTACCCAATTCATAAAAAAGTATTCAAGTAATTGTAATTCAAGATACTTGAAGTAATTGGTTATTGATTTGAATCAATAAAAGGTATGGGAAGGATTCATTTGACACAAGTTTTTTATTATTTGTGTATTATTAAATGTTTAGCATTTCTATCACAATGGTCATTCATCAATATTATGCCATACAGGATGCAAAGGGCTACTATATTGCGTCGTCACATCTAACACATATATGATACATGTAAAGCATTAACTACAAGTGTGTGCATGCTCGTGATTTTTAAAGTTTTACATATTTATTTATACATATAAATTGCAATACAAATTTTTTTCATAGATAATTTAAATTGTCTTTGGTTGATATGCAAAATAGTAAAGGTCAACATGCTAATGTGTACTGGGAATATAACAGAAGGGTTTATATATGATCACCATTTTATCTGGGAAATTGTAGTTCAGGTCAGGTTTTACTAAAGCATGCTAATGGTTTATAGGAACGATAATAGAGGGAACATCTAAGCTCAGACTGGGTTTTACAGAAGCATATCAAATGCATAGGAAAAATAGTAAAATGGGACACATATCATCGTCATCTTAGATGGTAATCTCGATTAGGATGGACTTGATGAGCTTTAAGTTCTGTGTACTCTTGGAACTACATTTAAGGGTATGAGTATGCGAACCAATAGCCTAACCGTCTCCGTCATACCCAAAGTTTCGGGGGAGACATTTACGGGGAGCTCCCAGTCAAAAGACTATTAGCTTGGCTAAAGTGAGACTAACCATTCTTTCACCCATCAACAACCCAACACAGGACGTTCGCCCTGAACCAAATGGATTCAGCTCATAATGTTTGCCCTTGTGGTCAATATTCGAGTTCTGGAACCTTTCTGGCTTAAAGGAAAAGGGACTTTCCCATGAATCAGGTTCCGTATGGGTTGCCCATGCGTTTATAATCACCATCGTGTTCTTGGGAATATTGTAGCCCATGACTTCAGTATCTTGCCTAATCTTTCTCGGAAGCAGGAAAGGAAGAGCAGGGTGCAATCGCATAGTTTCCTTAACCACTGCCTGCAATAAGGTAATTCATTTAAGTCACCCTCCTTGAATGACCGACAATCTGATCAATCTCTGTTTTAAGCTTCATAATGGATTCAGGGTGGTGTAATAGCTCAGCCATTGCCCATTGAATGGTATTGCTCGTTGTCTCAGTTCCACCAAAGAACATTTCCTGCAGCATAATAAGGTATGTGTAAGCTGTGATGATTCATATTTGTGATAAATTATTAGTGTAGTAATTACCAGGATAATGATTGTCACATTTTTCGCTGAGAACTTATCAGATACTCGATTTCCATCACCTTCATACTCCAATAATGAATCCAAGAAATCCCCTAACTCATTTTTTCTCCCCTTTTCCTTCTCCTGAACCCTTTCCTTCACCAACTCCGAAACTAATTTCAACAATTCTTGCAGGTGCCTCTCTGTATTTCTCCTGATTCTCTGAGGATCAAGCCATTTCAAGAATCCAAAAGAGTCCACCACATTTGGTCTCCCATTCCAGCTGGTGAACTTTTTCACGGCTTCAAAGAACTTGTTTCCCATCTCAGATTTAAAATCCATTATGTCCCTAGAGAGCATGAAATTGCTAACAAAATTAAAACTCATGAACAACAGGTACTTATCAAATTGATTCTCACCTGATCTCGATGCATCCTCCCTGATCCACTGGATCATTATGTCGATGCATTTTTGCCTGAGTGGCATCGAGTCAATTATTTTTTTGTGGACTGTGAGTGCTGACAATAAAAGGCAACGTAAGCCACACCATTACTCACCGTAGGGGGCCTGGGCCAAAGATCCCTTGTTATTGTCACAAGCTGTCATAGAATCGGGAACTTTCCGATCTGAGAAAGGGCGGTCATGATTCTTGAAAATCTCTGCAGCAGCTGTGGCTGACCGTATTACTAGAGTTTCAAGATTACCTAGTTTCAGCCAATGAACGTCTCTATATTTGGATTTAAGTTTATGGAAATTCAGTTGGGGCTCTGCTCCAACTTCGAATATGTTTCTGATCAAAGGGCAGCCAGTCGGCCCTGGTGGCCGGAGTTTGTTGGGTTGGTTCCTCAATTTGGACCATAGGAAAAGAGCTATTAGGATAAAGAGTGTCAATCAGGTTAGTGAATAAAGCAACACCATGTTTGAGTTGATTGAGTTCTCAATGTGTTTTGTCTGCTATAAAAAATTGTTGCCTCTTTTGGTGAAATATGAAGTTGAAATTGAGAGGACACCTGATACCACCGTTATTGATTGCATTCTGTACAAACATCCTACTGATTCACATGTTAGAAGGAGCCACCAGGTATATATAATTGCTTTGTTTTCATTTATAATAATTTTTACCGTTTGAGAAATCTCAGAGAGATATTGGTTGAAATAGATGCAATACCTGACAGAGTCAGAAAATACTTTGCTTTCCAAAATACGAAATCGCACACACACACGCACACACCTGCACAGGTGTGTGTAATCCAAGGATCCTCCTCCTGCACAGGACCCTCCTGTACAGGAGGGGATCCAATTCCAACTCCTAGGCTCAGGTTCTTGAGATGGACCAATCCATATATGGCTTTGCTCTGGCTTCAATTGGAGCCCCCACTAATGGACGATGGATTGATTCCATTAATTAACCGGTTCTTGGGCCGGATACTGAGCCATAAAAAAACATGTTCGCTGAAGGTATCCTGACTTCATTTTAAAATTATTTTAGTTATGTTTATTTTTTGAGTGATATATAATGATAATAATATACTAAAAAAGTGATTTTGCGTTATTGATATTGAAAATATGATCAAAAAGTTAAAAGGGATCCTGGCCATCAGAATGATAAGTTACTAGCATACTTTCTAAATTGATTTTATATTCAATTCATCTTGTGTAAAATATCTGATGTTTCGATCACAGTGATCATTCATCAATTTACTTAAACGGGTATTCTATTGCATTACATGCAATACATCCATGCCACATGCATATCGTTAACTCAAAATTTGTTTGTATTTTTAGTTATTTATAACTTTTTATAAATATTCTATCCAACACAGAACTGTGATTGATGATCCAAACTATCTTTGTTTGATCTGCAACACAGAAAAGGTCAACCAGCTAAAATATATAGATGAAAATAGCAGAAGGTGTACATATCCTCATAATTGTAGCTGCCTATCTGAGAAGCTGCTATTATGTGTAGGAATGATAATTGATGGGAAACCTTAGTTCAGATCAGTTATACAGAAGAATGCTACTATTATGAATAGGTAAAATACTAGAAGGAAGAGGGGGACACATATCATCGTCATCTTAGGTGGTAAATCTTAGACGAGCTTTAAGTTTTGCGTTCTCTTGGAACTACCTTTAAGGGTATGAGCATGCGAGCCGAGATCCCCATTGCCTCCCTCATATCCAGAGTTTCCGGGGAGACATTTACAGGAAGCTCCCAGTCAAAAGACTGTATTAGCCTCGCTAAAGTAAGACTAAACATTCTTTCTCCCATCAACAAGCCAACACAGGATCTTCTCCCCGAACCAAATGGAATCAGCTCATAGTGTTGGCCCTTGAGGTCGATATCTGAGTTTAGGAACCTTTCTGGCTTAAAAGAGAAGGGGTTTTCCCATGCATCAGGGTCCCTATGAATAGCCCATGCGTTCAAAAATACCATCGTGTTCTTCGGAATATCATAGCCCATGAATTCAGTATCTTGCCTAGCTGTTCTTGGAAGCAGCAAGGGAAGAGGAGGGTGCAGTCTCATAGTTTCTTTAACCACTGCCTGTACATAAGGTAATTCACTTATGTCTACCTCCTCGACTATTTTTGAACGACCAACGACATGATCAATCTCTGCTTTAAGCTTTTCCATGGATTCAGGATGGCGTAGCAGCTCTGCCATCGCCCACTGAATGGAATTGCTCGTTGTTTCGGTGGAACCGAAGAACATTTCCTGCAGCATAATAAGGTACATGTGAGGCGGTGATGATTCTCATATTTTTTACTACCTCTGTTACAACTCTTTCTTCCACTTTTAATTATATCCTCCTCATAGAAATTAATGAAAGAGAAAGAAAGACTTGAGAAGGAGGGAGTATTTGATAAAGGGTTAATTGCAAAATAAAACAGAGTTTTTCACATATTGTTTTCAATTTTAACATATGTTGTTAAAATCTGCAATTCGATGCATGACCTTTCAACGTGTTGTAATTCTATTACATGACTATTTACTAGCAAGTCCAGCTGACGTGTAAAAAAAATTAAAAAATTAAGAGGTTATGATTAAATTGAAATAAGAACAAAAGATTGATAATTTTTGTTTGCAATTTTTTCAACTCGGCTACCATGTCAACATAAGTTATCACATAATGAAAGCAATATATTTGAGGAAGAGTTGTTTCAATGGTGGTTACATTGTTACTGTGGTGCTCTATTGTTTGTTGAGAACTAGTGGAATGATTAAGAAGAAACGATCATAGGAGGGAAGGTATCTAATCAAATAAGGTAATGATTAACTTATTTCGAGTTTCATTACCCTGTACGTTGTATGATGAAGGTGAATTGATCATCTTATTCTCATCAACCACTATAACTATTCTATGTTCATATGATTATCATTTCTATTAAGGAATTTTTGTGCATCGAATTGCAAAATTTAAAAACACATGAACTGAAAAAAAAGAAGAAACATCGTTATTTTTTATGCAGCGTTGTTTTAGTAATTACCAGGATAATGATTGTCACATTTTTCTCAGAGATCTTGTCAGGTGCAGCTCGTTTTCCGTCACCTTCGTACTCCAATAATGCATCGAGGAAATCTCTCGTCTCCCTCTTCCTCCCCTCTTTCTTTTCCTGAATCCTTTCCTTGACAAACCCAGAAGCTAAGTTCAACAATTCTTGCAAATGCCTCCCTGAATTTCTCCTGATTCCCTGAGGATCGAACCATTTCAAAAATCCATAAGTGTCCACCACATTAGGCCTCCCAATCCAGCTGATGAACTTTTTCATGGCTTCAAAGAACTCATTTCCCATCCCAGATTTTAAACCCACTATATCCTTAGAAAGCATGAAATTGCTAACTAAATTAAAGCTCATGATCATCAGATACTTATCAAGTTGAATCTCCCCATATGTCAATGCGTCCTCCTTGATCCACTCGATCATTATCTCGATGCATTTCTGCCTGAGTGGAGCTGAAGCATCGATTCATTTATGGGCGAGCAGCTCAGACGAAGTAAGGCGACGTAAAAGACGCCAGTACTCGCCGTAGGGCGCGTGGGCCAACGACCCCTTGCCGTAGTCGCAAGCTATCAATGAGTCTGGAACTTTCCGGTCGGCGAAATCGAGGTCGTGATTCTTGAAAAGCTCAGCAGCAGCAGCAGCAGACTGTATAACTAGTGTGTTGAGATTGCCTAGTTTTAGCCAAAGAAGAGGTCCATATTTGGATTGGAATTTGTGGAAATTCACATGCGGCTCTGCCCCAACGTCGAATATGTTTCCGATCAGAGGCCAGCCGGGCGGCCCCGGTGGCCGGAGTTTGGAGGATGAGGTTCTGTGTTTGGACCAGAAGAAAAGAGCTGTTAGGAAGGAGAGAATGAGCCAGGTTAGTGAATGAAACAATTCCATTTCTGTTTGCTTTCTAAATATCGTCCTTCTGTTAAATAGGTCTGTAGCTCTAATGTCATTGGTTGTATTGTTTCCAAAATATCTATCTGATTCACATGCCATCAATCATATCTGAAATAGACAGGACACACGACAGGGTCATAAATTCATTGCCGTACCAATTACGGATATTATCCTCAGTTTAAGAAAAAAAAACCAACCTTTACAATTTTATAATTTTTTTTTTACTCATTTTATGATAGAAAAAAATATTTTCTAACCACATGATCCATTAATTTGACCATAAACTTTTAGGCCATGTTATTTTTTAGCCTGCAAAATTTGAATTCAAAATTTTGTTTTCTCCATCGCATTCAATTTTTGAATTCACAAATTCATTTTTCCATTTTAATACATATCTATTTTTATTAAAGGTCTATGTATCTAAAATAATTACATCTACTCCCTCCGTCCCAACATTTTATTCATAGGTGGAGTTTAATGCATATTAAGAAAAAGTGAAGCATGTGAGTGTGAAGTTAAATAATAAAATATAAAAAGTGTGCTTTATTGACTTTTATGAGTGTAAGTTGTTTCCTTTTTTGGGGTGTGAAAAAAGAATTGAGACATCCATATAAGGAAAGTGCGAAATTTATCTTGGGACAGAGGGAGTATTATTTTTTACTCATCCTCTCATACTTTCATTATAACGTAATTATTATTTAATTAATTAATAATAATAAAAAATATATCATTATTATTTATAGTATTGATTTCACACAAAATTATATCAAATTTTATTCCTCCATTCTAAATTATAATATAAGTTAAGGCATAACTTGGTAGGGGTTAGTAAAATAAGAGGGATTTTTATATGGGTGGTGGTATAATACTGATTTGCTGTAATAATTTGCTTGGTAGACTACATAGAAGCTCTAGTATTATTTTATGATTGCTGTTTGGTAGAGGGTAAAATATGTTGTACAATTTTTATAAATGACTTGGTAGAGGGTAAAATATGTTGTACAATTTTTATAAATGACTTGGTAGGCTGTATAATTTTGTATTTCAAAATAGTGCAAAAAGACAGAAATACCCTTATACATAATTAATAAACATTTCCTCTCTCACTTCTCATTTCGTCGGATCCAGAGAGTAGGGTTTAGGTTTGGCAACATTGGAGATGAACACGGCTACCTTCACGCAACCAGGTAAGTTTTCGAGTTTAGGGTTCAAATTTTCGATTTAGGGTTTTGTGTGGTTGTGAGATTTTGATTTTGGTCTTGTTCGTTTGTATACAGAAGGTTCCACTCAAACAATAATCTAGGTTTTCAAATACATCAACTCGATCGCTCATTCTTTCTCGTTCAATCAGGTATTCTGCTGTTGGCTGTAATTTTTAGTTCAAATTTTGATTTATATATGTTGTATGGTTGTGGTTCCTTTGATTCCGATTTCTCCGTTGAGTATTTTACATCTATCAAGTTTTTTCGAAAAATCAAGGGCCTTGTGGTGTAATTATTAGTTCAGATTCGATATATTTATAGGATGTATGGTTGTGTATTTCTGATTTCGAAACTTGGGCATTTGAGTATCGATCTTCATTTTCACTCAAACCTGGACATTTTTTGCTGCCTAATTTTTACTCATTCTGCAATATAAACTGATTTCTCTGATGTATTTGTATGATGTTGTAAATGAAGGTCACTGTCCACCTTCTGTATGTTTCATCAGTCAATATGGAGAAATATCTTAGTCATATAAGTCAATTGTTATTTTGATTTTAGTGATGTAGACTCTTACAAAATATTTTGTAAATTATAATTTCTTGGTATTTTTTTCTTGTTGACTCACTGCAAACTTTTTCTTTTTGTAGTAATGGAAGGGGGTGGTAGCAGTGTCGTCCATAAGAAAGGAAAGAAGATAGCCTCAACGAGGAGGACATGGAACCCATAAGAAGAACAAATACTAATGAAGAACAAATACTAATGGAATGTATGAAGAAACTCGTAGCAAATGGTCATTGGAAGTCAGAGAATGGTTTTAGACCGGGCTACCTACAAAAGCTAGAACATATGATGCGTGAAAAAATACCTGGAACCGATATTCGCGCAACCCCGCATATTAACTCGAGAATAACTATTTGGAAAAGACATCACGTATGCCTACAGATTGCTTTAGGAGGATCTGGTAGTGGTTTTAACACAATCACAAATGTCATTGATGTATCCGATATTGCTTGGGCAAAAACTGTTCAGGTATTCTTTCTAATCTTATTTAATTTATGAGGAACTTGTGTCACATACATATGATTGTTTGTATATTTTTGCAATAGAAAGATCCAACCATCATTGGAATGCGCTACAAACCATGGCCTTTCTACTACGATTGGATTGAGGTATTTGGATGTGACGGAGCTAACGGGAAGGCATGTGAAGATGTGATGGATGCTGTAAATGAGCTTGTTCAAGAAGATATCCAGACTGCCTGTGCTGAAAGTCTACCAACCGATTACGAGGTCCAAGTTGATGAACATATTGGCTGCGAAATGGATGTTGAAAGCCAGGCTCCTACAGTTGAAACAGCAAAGGGAACGTCCTCATCCTCCAAGAAAAGGCCCTTGCCACCCCAGGTTGTGAATAGCAAGGAATTGTTCGATGGTCTGGCTGTCCTATTCAAGGAATCGGATGACAAACTTGCTGAAACAGTGAAACAGCTCGGGACTGAGTCACAAGATCCCCAATTAAGGCCTAGTTTGTACGAACTGCTCGAAAAAATTTCAGACCTCTCTTTGGATGAACTCCTTGATGTGGCAGAAAATCTTTCAAGAAACCCGACTCGTCTGGAGATGTTCATGACCTTTCCAGAACATACCCGCCCACGTTACGTGCGTCGATTGTTGAATGGAGATTTCGATAAGAACTGAATAGATGTGGATGTATTAAATTCTATTTTGCATGCATGTGATGATGTAATGGATTAGGTGGTTGGTTAGTCTTGCTTGTTAAATGGTGATGACACAACTTTTGAACAATGGATTTGTGTAATATTTTGCCAGTTTAGTAGTACTGATGCTGTGATATTAAATTATGATGAAGTATGGTTGTGATATGCACAATTACTTTTGTGCATCTGTCTATTAAATTCTTATGAACTATGGGTGTGATATGCCCAAATTGAGATGTGTGTAATCTTTGTACGAATGCTTATGCCCAAATTCTAATGAAGTATGGATGTGATATGCCCAAATTCTGATACTGTGATGTAAAATACATGATTGTCATATGCCCAAATAACTTGCATAATATATATAAATCAGTTTATATGTTGGTGGTGTTGTGAGCATATGTGTCCAATACATAAATTTTTTTTACTGAAATGATCTCTAAGATGAATTGCAAACTATTTTGGAAAATTTATACACACATTGTAATATTGAAATTGTAAAACTCTATACAAAAAATAATAACACATAATAAATTCAACTTGAGGAGTATGCAGTCTAATAAATTATTGGCCACAAATCACAATATTTAAATTTACCAAGTTCCATTTAAAAACATACGAGGCCCCACTTTTGGCACCACAATTCTACCCACCTTTTCGCCCAACAAATAATTTTTCAGCATATGTTTATATGTGTGTGTCAATTATGTCTACTATTGGAAAGTATTGGTATTGTGTATGTCAATTATGTCTACTATTGAATATTCAACAATAAAAATACAGAAAATGTCAACAAATCCATAAACAATAACTCATATATAAATTCAAACATGTCTGAATAATTTCCAATCCTCACACTTCCAGTTAGTTCCAAACATAGATCAAATACATAACAACACTACATGAAATACAGGAAAAAATTGAGCACACTAGTGTACATAAACATTGTCTATCCATTCGTCCTCCAAAGCTGATACATAGTATTGGCTAGCTCCTCTCGCCAATTATTAAATTCCGTTGATGATTCTACGGTATCGATAACATCAGGAGACTGAGATTCACTCTCATCTAGTGGATTTTGTGCTGCTATTTGCTCCAACGGATCAACAGGCATAACAGATCGGATGAAGTTGTGCAGAAGAAAACAAGCCATTATTAACCTCACTTGAATCTTCATTGGATAGTACGAAGGACTCCTAAGAATTCCAAATCTATTTTTTAAAACACCAAATGCACGCTCAATGACATTACGTGCCCGCGTATGTCTCATATTGAAGTGTTCATGGGGATTTGTTGGACGATTGTTGTTCGGCCCCCACTCTTTCAAATGATATCGACACCCTCTATAGGGTGTCAGAAAACCCTCGGAATTGGCATATCCATTATCGCAAAGATAATAATTTCCTGAATAAACAATATCGATAAAATTACATTAAAATTTTGATTAAAGACTCGATAAAATAAATCAGGCTGATGTATGCTTACCTTTTGGGACCTTCAGCCCATGAACTCGAGAAACGACTCTCGAAGTACCCGAGAATCAGATGCCGACCCTTCCCATCCGGGAAGAAGGTATACGAATCTCATCTCCGTATCACACACTCCGAGGACATTTGTGGATACGCATCCTTTGCGAGTTCTATATCGAGCTTTTTCATTCGGACCAACTCGAACGTCAATGTACATTCCATCAAGAGCACCTAGACATCCCTGTTTGTATGCAAAATAGACATTTCATGAACACATAATATTTTAAACTAATCTAAATTAAAATAATGCTTTACCTTAAACTATTTCCACCTTGGATTTGTTGAATCGTCGGGCACAGGAGTGGGATTCACCAAGAAGAGATGATGCAGTTTTAGAATGGCTTTCAAGACAATATGGACATAACGATGAACCGTTTGACTAGACCTTCTATAATCGTGTGAAACAATACTTTGCTTTTTATGATGAGCCAAAACACCTAGGAACATAGACACTTGTTCTTCCACTGTCAAATACTTTTGGTTACTTAAGCCACCTAATTCCCGTAATAGGTAACATAGTCGTGCAAAAGTATTGCGGTCCATTCTTAGATTCTTGATACAAGCAGGATCATTTTCCAGGTACAATCTATTCAAATTTTCAATTTGACGTGGAATTTTATTTATCATACTATATGACATACGTTGTCTAACTGATCTTATAGTTGTAATAAAAATATGTGCTAAAATAAAACAAATAATATTTTCCTTCGTTGTATACTTTCCACCAGCAAAAATAAAATTAGCTTCCTCTTAGCCAACGATACCATGATAAAAGTTCTTCTAATTGAAGATGAACAATTATCTGCAAAGCCAATGCATAACATTGTAAAACTCAATTACTAATAACAAGTGAGATGAATACAGCCAAGCGTAACAAGTGAGAAATGCACAATAATGCCCACAACAAATGCTAGACAGAAATGCATTAAAATGCCTACATCGATTGATAAGTACTACACAGAAATGCACAATAATGCCCACAACTTCGATGATTTGTGTATGACAACCAGTGAATATTCGACAACTCTAACAAACTGCCAGTTACTAACAACTATGATATTTTCTAAATTATCTACTGACAAACACAATAATGCCATCATTAAAGTTAATTATATTCCTCAAAAAATAATGCCCACATTATTTACTGACAAAACACATATATATCCACTATAATGGCCCACAATAATGCCCACATTAGAATAGCAGTACCTTTCTCTTTTAACCTGTCTGAGAAGCTTTAGCTTGTCGATGTTTTAGAAAATTATGATGACGAGCTTTTGTCCTGAATGCAATGAGAGTGTAAATTACATGCATTATTCCTGGAAACCTCAAGTATGTCATCATCAAGCTAATATATATGGTTAAAATAAAGAAAATGAGCCTAAAGAAACTCACAATCATGCCAGCATGAGCACACAAGTAGAAGTCATTTCTTGGATGACAAACTCCCTTGTCACTCACAATTTCTGATGATGAATATTATGCAGTTAGTAAGTACAAAATGTTATTTTAAGAGAGTCTCTAAAATGGTAGGACAGAGAGAGAGACAGAGAGGGTAAACCTGGTGGAACATTATCAAGTGAGTTGGAATGAAAATTTTGGGTGTGGTGATTCTTCTGCGTCAAGTGCTTACAACAAAATGCTTACAACAAAGCATGTATCAACAATCAGTTGTAGGCAATCAAAAAAACCAAGCAAATTAATTAGTGATAGCACACGGGATCTAGATTTTTAATTTGGGCATTTCATCAAACATATAGTGGGCACACTGAATGAAACATCTCAAATTTCACCATTAACGGAAGATAGAACGAGAACTGAATAGTCAATTCCTAACCCTAATTTTCTTTTTTACTAAATACGAATATAGTTGGGAAAAAATGTGTACACAACCATGTTTTATTGGGTTCATAAGAACATACGAACAAAATCATTTCATAAAATCAATCCATAAGAACAACATAGATTCTATCCAAGAAAAAACTAAGGTTCTAGCCACCAAAAAATTTAAAAATCTCACCAGGCTGAAATCAATAAGTCATCGCCGTAACAAGCAACTCCGTCCAGCTTCGTTGATTCATCATTGTGGTTGCCCGAGTCCAGAATCTGCGATTGCGATAGAATCCTCTGGAGTTACTTAGCGGGAGAAGAAGGCAAAAGTGGGAAGAAGCAAATTCAACTTTTCATTTTGGGGGTAATTTTGGGGTGTCGTGCATCAACTGTAGAAGTCATATTATTTGTAACGACGAAATGGCCGAATTGTTTGTGAAGAAGGAAACAGTGAATTCGCCGTATTACATCTCAAATTTGTACCGGGTCGAGTGTATAAAATCCGGATCTTTACTAATTTAACACTGTTTACCAAACAGTAATAATTTAATACCCAACCCCTTATTATGGGCTTATAACCCCTACCAAGTTGGGCCTAAAGGTCAATTATTTAGAATTCCATTTATAACAATAATCCTACAGATTTCTCCAAGTTTCAAATAGGCTCAAATGCATGTTCAATATATTACAAATTCAAATAGACTCAAATCATGTTCAATATATTACAAGAACTACTCCCTCCGTCCTGATATAAGTTGCTTGTTGCTTTTGGATACACGTATTAAGGTAAAAGTGAAAAAGTATAAATAATATAATGGAAAAAGTATAAGTAATGTGATGGAGAAAAGTGAAAAAATAATAAAAATAGTGTAAAAAGTATTGAAAATAATAATACAGAAGTGAAAAAGTAGTTTATAAAAAAGGTAAAACGAATATGACAAAATGAGCAATTTATAGTGGAACAGAGAGAATATTTATGTGGGTTGTATGCCTTTTTCACTTGTCAAATCTCACTCCATCTCTTCCCCTGAAAATATCAGATCCGCGAATTTAGACCCCTCTCTCTCTCTCTCTCCATCGCAAGTAGTTTTTATTTTGTATACATTCTCTCTCCAATTTTCACACTTACTATGTGTATTGATGAGCAATGGGATGCTGACGTTGATGAATTTTTTATTTTTATTTTTATGATTTGGATTGAGTAAAGTCTGGTGGTTTTATTGCTCAGATTAATATGTGTTGCATGGAGGATTTGTGAGAACAAGAATGTAGCTGATGAAATGAGAGAATATGTGGAAATGGAGAACAATCGAGATAAAATATGTCAGGGTTTGAAGTTATTGGGATTGTGGATACGTTCAGAAATAGCTCATTTGTAACATTTTTTGCTATATATGTAAATTTTCTATTTACTTATCATTTTTTTTTTTTTTTACTTTTATGCGATAAATTTTGTCTAATATGCAAAGGTATTTTGTACATATGTAACATAATTTTATTGTTGTTCAAATAATAAATAAATTGATATGTAAAATATTTGGATTGTTATGCAAAATTTCTGAAATCCTAAAATATATGTGAAAATAGTAAACGTGATACTCCCTTCGTCCCGTAGGAATTTGCACCCTACGAAACGGCACATATTTTAAGGAAAATATGTTATATATATGAAGTAGTGGCATATGGGTAAATATGTGCATAGGTTTGTGAGTGTGCACGTAAATTAATATTTCATATTTTAGTAGTGTGCAAATTTGTGTGCAAATTTGTGTGGGACGTCCAAATAAGGAAAGTGTGCAAATTCCTATGGGACAAATGGAGTACATTGTAAAAATACGATTGAGGAACTAAAAAAAAAAATATGCTATGCTCTTCAAAAAATTGATTTTATAATTTTTAGGAGTAAGACTTATGTGCATCTAGTGGACAATGTACTCATCCAACAGTTGAGGTTGTTTACATTGAAAAAATGTAAGTTTATCAAATTGAAAAGTTTATGCTATTATCGTTATTCAATATAAACTTTTCAATGTAATAAATGCATGTTTTTCAATATAATCAACACAAATTTCTCAATATATATAAATAATCTCAACTGTTGAGTGGGTACATCGTGCACCAGTTACATATGATACTTTGGCAATTTTTAGGAATGAGAATACCTAATTTGCAGATAGAATTTAACATTTACTTCCTCCGTCCAAGAATTTTTTTCCCATTTCACAGTTGACACAAGATATAATAAAAATTAGAATTATATTAAAATGATAGATAAAGTAAATGAAAAATGAGATTATTTTGGGGCCAAATTTTTATTGTGAGTATGAGTTGTTTCCAAATAAGAAAATTGGAAAAATTGTTGTGGACAAACAAAAAAAGAAAGTGAGAAATAATTTGATGGATAGAGAGAGTAATATTTATTTTTATTTGTAGAATTTAACATTTACTATTTATTTTCATTTGTTTTGCATGAGATATATGTACATATATAGCATTGTCTCCTGTCTTATTACATTAATATTAATCAATTTACTACACAAAGTTGAATCTACAATTGGGCACGTTGATATATGTAGGGAATTGGCACGACATTTAAAGGGACATTTTTTCTCAACGTAATTCCCATTCTGTCCGTCATATCCATCTCCTCCGGCTTCATCCCATCCGCCAAAACCCAATCAAACGCGAGAAGCACCGTCATTGCCCACTCGAGTGTGCTGGTGGTGGTATCAGTCCCCGTAGTGAACATCTCCTGACCAAAATATTAATTCAAGTTTGAGATTATTTTTGTGTTATAATTAACGTCGATTCCAAAAAGTAATAAACTCCTCAAACAAAAACACATTAAATTCCCTAATATAATTAATACTCTCCCTGTACTGTTTTTTTTTCTTCATAAATTGACATAGACGCAGTTTAAAAAAATAAATATATGAATATAAAATTAATTAAAAAATAAATATAAATTACTTTATTAATTTTTATGAATATTATAAATTTCTTTTTTAAATATTAAAAAAGAGTGAGATTAACATCCTAAAATAAAATATATAGAAATTAAAAAGAATTGAGATGCATTAGCTATACCTACGTCTACAAGGATCTTTAACATAAACACTAGTATAAATCATTGGTTACAGATATTGAGTATATGGCTCAAAATTTCCAATAAAAATTTTTCCAGTGGAGATTAATTACTTATAAAATTACCTACAAAATTTAAAAGAAATTAAAATTAAAATATAAGAAATGGAATTTTGTTGTGTATGTAGGCGTGACTTCCTCTAAATACAAAGACTAATAAAACTTCAGTATCCATTTATAAACTCCCACCGTATCAACTTTGTTTTTCTTTTCATATTTTTTTATTTTGAGATGTTCCAATTCTTTTCACGTTAAAAAAAAAAATTTACACTCACAAAAATCAATAAAATATATTTTATTTTTAATTTCACACTCACATACTTCGTATCTTTTTTAATCTATGTGTTCAAAAGACATGGGACAGTGGTAGTATAAAGATTCGATTCAAACAAAATAAAATATAAAATTACCAACTTTGTACTATAAAATTATACTCCCAACATTTCAGAGGTGTTTTCACTCAGTACACAATTTAAAAAAAAACATAGGATAATATATAAGGTATGTTTTAAATCTCTAGCCTACAGTGAGAAATGCTTCTGAAATTTAAGAGCCGAGTCACACCAACTTTAAAAAAAACACTTCTCACTATGCTAATAAAGATCTAAAACAGGCAGTGACGGAGCCAGACATTTTGGATAGGGGGGCCAGATTAATATTTCTAGAAAGATGAAATAATGTTATATTTATAAAAAAATCATTATAAATTTATCAAAACATTTAATGTTATTAATTTAAACTGAACAAATTAAGTTTTGTTATGATTTTGAAATTTTTTAAAATTGTTCCAACTATATAGAAGACGTTATTTAGTGTAACACTATTTAAAAATATTAATATCATTAAAAAATTATTTTCTTTCTTCAGTTAAAACGTAATCACAATATTCATCAAAATTTTAACTTCTAATTATTATATTAATTTGGAGGATAAATATTTTTAAAATTTTATTGAAATGTTATTAGGTACTACATATTATATACTTTATATAGCATACTACTTGAAAATTTTTAATACTAAAATGTATAATTTTATTAATAATTTTTTTGTGATAGAAAAAAATAGATAATAATATTAAATATTTTGACCACAGACTTATTAAAAAAAAACGCATGGAACTAGAAAAGAAAAAAAAAAGAAATTACATTATGCAAAAGGATTTGAACCCTCGCCTTTCAGAAGAAAGAATTTATAACACACCTCAAAACCAATTGGACACACTTAAATAATAGTTAAATATGGAAAATATTATATTATTATTAAAAAAATTAGAACTTTCAGGGGGGCCCAGTGCCCCCCATCCCCTACGTAGCTCCGCCATTGAAAACAGGCACATAAAATTATGGAAAAATACACATTTTTGTCCTATAAATTTTGTTGACTTTGGCTTTCGTCCTCTTAAATTTTAGATTTTTATTTTCGTCCTTTAACTTACCAAAAATTATGATTTTCATCCTCTTAAGTTTTGAATTTTTGTTTTCGTTCTTTAACTTACCAAAAATTATGGTTTTCGTCCTCCAACCGCCTATAACCAGTCATACAACCGGTCATATACACGTGGATTCATTTTTCTTTTTCTTTTTAAACAAAATACTAACGTGGGGGGGGGGGGTATTTGGAGGGAATTAGGTCTTGACAAAATACACTTTTATCCGTAAATTCTCTCCCAAATACCGTCCAATACTTACATCCATAGAATCTTCTGTCCAGATTTATTTTTGAATATGATGTACAAATCGTGCAATAAAACCACAATGACACTTAATATTGTGCTCGAAACTCGTTGATTCATACGAATTTCTTGAAGACATCCCTCTTCCTTTCCATACAGTGAGTATGCACTAAAAAGAATTTAGGCTTTTGGATATTTTGATTTGTGGATCTTTGTTCCTTTTTTCGTTAATTCTCTCAATCCCCCATGCCTAGATTTGATTGACTAGGGTTTTGATTTGGGAGAGAATTTACGGTAAATCTTATATGTTATCCATCAAGACCTAATTCTCTCTAAATACCCCCACGTCAGTATTTTGCTTAAAAAAATAGAAAAAATTGATCTATGTGTATTACCAGTTGTATGACTGGTTATAGGCGGTTGAATGACGAAAACCATAATTTTTGGTAAGTTAAAGGACGAAAACAAAAATTCAAAACTTAAGAGGACGAAAACTAAAAGACGAAAACAAAAATTAAAAACTTAAGAGGACGAAAACCAAAGTCAACGAAATTTATAGGACAAAAATGTATATTTTCTCTAAAATTATATTATTAAAATAATAAAATTAGTTTGATTGAATATAAAAATAGAAGCATTTTGTATAAATATGTGAATATTATGAGTATAAAATTAAAATAATAATTTCTATAAAATGTGAAAATAATTCATATGATCTCGACTCGAGTAAAAAAAAAATGCAAATAATTATGAAACAAAACAGTACAATAACTTAATCATTTTATGGAATCTAAACAGTAGAGAAATAAGAGAGGAAGAAATTAAGCTTACAAAAACGATAATGCTGATAACTGTTGAAGAGAAAAGAGCAGGCTCTTCCACACCATCACCCCTGTACTCCAAAAGCACATCCAAGTAATCCTTCTCCCTCTCTCTCACATCATCTTTCTCTCTCAACAACTCTCCCACAATATCAAACGCCCGCTTCACGTGCAACTGGGTCCCCCTCCTTATCCCCTGTGGGTCCGCCCACCTCAGCGCCGGCAAAAAGTCCGCCACGTTCGCCTTTCCGGCGAATTCCACCGCTTTTCCGGCATGGTAGAAGAATTTAGCCCCCCTCTCCGCCGTATTCGGATCCATTAGATCCTTCGAGAAAATCAAATTCCCGATCAGGTTAAACGCCATGAGGAAGAAATACCTGTTGATATCCACATCGCCGCCGTGCTCCGCCGCCTCTCTCAGATGCTCCACCATTTGGCCGACGCACTTCGCCCTGACGCCGCGCAGGGCGTCGAGGGGCGCGGCGGCGAAGAACTTCGCCGTGCACAGCCGCCGGAGAGTTCGCCAGTGCGGGCCGTACTGGGCGGTGATGAGCGACCCCTCGTTCCCGATGTCGCCCTTCATCGACTCGTATATCTTCCGCCCGGCCAAAACGACGTCGTGTGTCCTGAACATGGCGCGCGCCGCCTCGTCGGAAGAGACCACCACCGTCGTCATGGAGCCGAGGTGGAGGGTCATCACGGCGCCGTACTTTTTGGCCAATTTGGCGAATGATTGGTGGGGAGCGGCGGCGCTCCCCGCAAGCTGGAGAATGTTTCCCACCACCGGCCACGGCCCAGGCCCTGGCGGCAGACGCCGCAGCTCTTCCACCTGGCGGCGGCGATGCACCCATGCTGCCAACAGCAGTAAAGCTAGAACAAATCCTGCAATCTCGTACTCCATTTTCACTGTGCAAAATTTAGTTTTGTATATATAATATCATTAAATTTTAGGGATTTTTTTTTAAAGTAACTCTAACTTTAGTTCCTATTAATTTTTAAATTTTGATTTATGTCATTTAATTTTTTGCCTTTTTTATTTTGATTTTATTAATTTTTAAATTTTGATTTTTATTCGGTACATATTTTTTTAAGTTACAAAAATAAAATGATATGTAATTTACAGGACGAACATCAAAATTTAAAAGTTAAATAGAACCAAAATAAAAAAAGGTAAAGTTATATGATGAAATTCAAAATATAAAAATTAATAGGACCAAAATTAAAATGAGATAAAATTACAGGATGAAAAATATTGTTTCCCTAATTTATGAGAACATATAAATGTAAAAAAAATATCAAAGTCTTGTATGTATTAAATGGATCGTGCAATATTGTACTAGTACATTTTTAAACAATATCAATTATTTTCACTGAAAACTTACAGTTTTCCACTAAAGAGTTGCAACTTTCTAATATTATCGTTCAATGAGAATATTCACAACTATTCGAGGAAAATAATTGACACTCTATTGTTTGAGAATACATGCATGACTTCGGTCTCGTTTAGATATAATAATTTGAAATTCTAGGGATTTTAAATAGAACTAAAGCAAATACTTGAAATCCAACAATTTGAAAATATTACCAAACAAGCAAATACTTGAAATCCTATAATTTGAAAATATTACCAAACAAGTGAAAAAGATTTAGATTGTATGACTTAATACATGCATGACTTCGGTCTCGTTTAGATATAATAATTTGAAATTCAAGGGATTTGAAATAGAACTAAAGCAAATACTTGAAATCCAACAATTTGAAAATATTACAAAATAAGTGAAAAAGATTTAGATTGTATGACTTAATACATGCATGTCTTCGGTCTCGTTTAGATATAATAATTTAATATTCAAGGGATTTGAAATAGAATTAAAGCAAATACTTGAAATCCAACAATTTGAAAATATTACCAAACAAGGAAATACTTGAAATCCAACAATTTGAAAATATTACCAAACAAACGAAAAAGATTTAGATTGTATGCCTTAATACATGCATGAATTCGGTCTCGTTTAGATATAATAATTTGAAATTCAAGGGATTTACTAAAGCAAATACTTGAAATCTTACAATTTGAAAATTTTACCAAACAAGCAAATACTTGAAATCCAACAATTTGAAAATATTACCAAACAAGTGAAAAAGATTTAGATTATATGACTTTATACATGCATGACTTCGGTCTCGTTTAGATATAATAATTTGAAATTCAAGGGATAGAACTAAAGCAAATATTTGAAATCCAACAATTTAAAAATATTACCAAACAAACAAATACTTGAAATCCAACAATTAAAAATATTACCAAACAAGTGAAAAAGATTTAGATTGTACATTTAACTTGCACACTACACATAGCACTACAAGTTTATGCTCACAATCCCCATGTTTTTGGGAACTAAGATAAACAAAATAACCTGAAATTCAAAGAATAAAAGTTGTTCTTGAAGTTGAATTTAGGATACTAAAGCTGCATTTTAAAATCACTTTTGCACCTACAATATTCTCATCTCTACCAATGGCCGAGGTATGTGTATATATAGTAATTATGCGGAAATATTTGATACTAGAGAGTCAGTCCAGATCTCCCGTTTCATTTTCGTGTTTCATTTTTTTTTAATTAATGACAAGTGTCCAATTAATCAATGTCAAATCATTTATATATGTAAAATCCCTAAAAAAATTCAATAACATATACATATATATATACCAAAATTAGGATAAAATATCTTTTTGAAAACTAATCTTATAATAATTATAAATTAACAAAAAAATTCTATTCTTAAATTTAATAATCTTTTTAATTAAAATTTTAAATTAATAAATATTTTTTAATTGCACCAAATAATATTATATACTAAGACAAATGTTTATATATACAGATCTAAGATTTAGAAATTCTATTGATACTACTTTGAAATAAAAAAATAATTTCATTGTAAATTCGACAACTATCCTATAAACTTATTCTAATGTGATTGGTTTGAATTTTCAAGGTAATATAATTTGTGTGCATTAAAAATTATTAGAAAATAAAAAATATTATAAATTAATTCGTAGTGGTAGAGTTGTCCTACTTGCTTAACTTAACTTACAATTTTTTTGGCAAATAAAATTGATAAATATATTATAATATACTTTTAAATATTTTACTTAGATAAAATTTTACTTATAACTTTTTTAAAGATTGAAAAACATGTGTATGCAAATTTAATTTTCTAAAAGATATAAAAATTATAAATAAAGAAATAAAAATTAGATATTTTATTTACTATTATAATAAATAAAGTAAATGTTTGATTTAAAAAAATAAAAATCAGTAAATATAAGGAGATCCGGACCGTAGAGACTTGGGAAAAATTAATAATACCAAAATCATATCATTGATCATGCATGTCTTTGGCAAATGACAAAAGGTAGCTTTCTTGGTTTATACAAATAATGCATTATCCTACTCTACCTTTTTTTTGGTTTCTTTCTAATTGTTCATATATCAATCTATAATCGTAAATTCTAGCATACACTTGTTTGCATGATATGCATCTTGATTTTAATTACATTTTAAATTTAATTTGATTTTTCCAGAAACACACCCTACACGCCGCACTGTATATTTTTTAGTATAGCATGTTATTTTGGGTATTGCAAAGATTTATTTTTTGGATATTAAGATGTGGTTCTTGGGATATAGCCATGTTGTTATTCGGGTATTCATATTTGTTATTGGGGTATCAACACAGATAATAATACCCAAAAAACTTTCTGGGTTTTTTTTTAAAATTATTCAAGCTGTTATATTGATTAAAGGTCTTTGAATAAGCTACACAGCCTGGATTGTGGCTGGCTCGTTGGCAATAATCAAATGAGGCGCTTGCATCCATTTGTATTCGTAACTTTTTTTTCCCCTAAATAATGTTGGAATCGACAATGACTCATCCAATACAAAAGTAACAGATAAACTAAAACAACATAGACGATTAATGCTTGCAGTCAGTAGAAATATGAGAGAATGGGCTAGCAGCACAAACATCTAAAATTGTTGAGTCGACTCCTAAATTTGTAGTCTCTACTCTTACTACAAAGACTCAGGACACAACATACAAGCATGATTTTTCACTACTACAAATAAGAGTTTGCATAGCTCTACTTAGAGAGCTCAATTGTCAATGAGCTCTCTAAGTAGAGCCGGAAAAAAAAAAATAACATGCTTACACAGCGGTTAACAAACGCTTTAACCGAAAAAATATTAAAAAAAAAAAAGAGAAACCAGGTTTAAAACCGCTATGGGCTTTCAGCACAGGCCCGATTGAATTCTTTTTAACCTAACCTTCTTTCATTTTCTTTCATTTCAAAATAAAAACCTGCCTTCAGCACCGCGGCCGCCCACTCCGCCTCCCACTCCGGCGCCTCGATGGCGACGCACGACATACCCACACGATGGTGATGCAGGCGACGACACACCCACGCCCACTCCGTCGCCGCTGCACTGTTCGTCGCGGAAGGCCGCCCGCCGCTTTCACCATTGGAGGCCGTCGCTCTTCGCTTGCGGAAGGCCGCCGTTTGGAATCGCACGTTTGTAAACGGCGTAGATCTGAACCGTATGTATCTATTATTAATTTGTATGTGTTTTTTGGTTTTGATATACAGTGATTGTACCAATTTTTTTGTGTATCTGAACCGTATGTGTTTTTTTGGTTTTGATATACACTGAGCAATTTTTTTTTTTTTTTTTGGTTTTGAAACACTGCTGTGTCTTGAAAATGTTAATGATTTGATTTGTGTATAATATTTCAAAATGTTAATGGTTTGATTTGTTGGTTCTTGAAAATGTTAGTAAAAATGAAAAATGCGTTGGTATATTCAATTTACAGTCATGGATGTCGAATTCTTGTTTTGTGACAGAAAAATAATTTGCAGAAAAAATGCGTTGGTATAATTTGAGCAAAATAAAATTTGCAGAAAAAAATAATTTTTTTTTTATAAAAAAATGATTTTAGAGAGCGGTTAAAAACCGCTCTCCAAGTTAAATATTAAAATAATGGATACACTTACAATGCAGTTTTAGAACCGCTTTCTAGGCCTCTCCACACTTGCATAGCTTTCGCTTGGAGAGTTCATTTAACAGCTTTCTAAGCGAAAAATTGTGAGCTCTCCAAGCCCTTTTTTGTAGTAGTGTTTCATATTCTATACTTGGGGTTGTATTGCACCATATGTTTTTTAATATAGCAAGTTTTTATTGGGGTATTATGCAAGTATTTGTTCTTTGGGTATTAAGGAGTTGTTCTTGGGGTATAATTAAAATGTTCTTGGGGTATTCCATATTTGTTCTTGGGGTATTATTAAATTAAGGTATTAGTGTGTTGTTTTTTTGACATTAATTATCTAAACTTATTCTTGGGGTATTATTTAGACTTGTTCTTGGGTATTATTTAGATTTATTCTTGGGGTATTACTCCATTGTTATTCGGCAATTATAAATTATTATTTCATTTTTTACTCATTTATTTATTATTTATATATTAATTATTCATTTTTAAGACGTTCTTTGGATATTATAAGATGTTCTTTGTGTATTATAAATTATTTTTTGAGTATTATTTGTTTATTAATTATTTATTTATTAATTTTTTATTTATAAATTGTTCTTTGAATATTATAAATTATTATTTGGGTGTTATATATTGTTCTTTAAATATTATAAATTGTTTTTTAGATATTATAAATTATTCTTTGTGTTTATTCATTAATCAATTATTTATTTATAAATTATTCATGGTGCACTATAAATTATTCTTTGAGTATTATAGAATATTCTTTGGGTATTATAAGATGTTCTTTGGGTATTTATAAATTGTTCTTTGAGTAATTATAAATTATTCTTTGAGTATTAATCGTTTACTATTTATATATTAATTATTCATTTATAAATTGTTCTTTGGATATTACAAATTATTATTTGGATATTATATATTGTTCCTTGAGTATTACAAATTGTTCTTTTATGTATTATAAATTATTCTTTGGTTTATTCATTTATAAATTATTCATTGTGTATTATAAATTATTCTTTGGGTATTATAATATGTTCTTTGGGTATTATAAAATGTTCTTTGTGTATTATAAATTGTTCTTTGAGTATTACTTTTTTATTAATTATTTATTTAATAAATATTCTTTTATAAATTGTTCTTTGGATATTATAAATTATTATTTGGGTATTATATATTGTACTTTGAGTATTATAAATTGTTCTTTGGGTATTATAAATTATTATTTGGGTATTATCTATTTATTAATTATTCATTTTTAAATTGTTCTTTGAGTATTATAAATTATTCTTTGAGTATTATAAATTGTTCTTTGGGTATTATAAATTGTTCTTTGAGTATTACTCGTTTATTATTTATTTATTTATTAATTATTCATTTATAAATTGTTCTTTGGTATTATAAATTATTATTTGGGTATTATATATTGTTCTTTGTGTATTATAATTTTTTTTGAGTATTATTCATTTATTAATTATTTATTTATTAATTATTAATTTATACAATATTATTTGGATATTATAAATCATACTTTAAGTATTATATACTCTTCTTTGAGTATTATAAATGGTTTTTTAGGCATTATAAATTATTTTTTGGATTTATTCATTTATAAATTATTCGATGTAAATTATAAATTATTTTTTGGGTATTATAAGATATTATTTGGGTATTATAAGATATTCTATGGGTATTATAAATTGTTCTTTGAGTAATACTCGTTTATTAATTATTCATTTATAAATTATTCTTTGGATCTTATATATTGTTCTTTGGGTATTATAAATTATATTCTTTGAGTATTAATTGTTTACTAATTATTTATTTATTAATTATTCATTTATAAATTGTTCGTTGGGTATTATTCTTTGGGTAAATATTTAAACTTGGTCTTGAGGTATTTTAGATTTGTTCTTGGGGTATTAAAAATTATTCTTCGGGTATTATAAGTTGTTCTTCGAGTATTATAAATAGGTCTTTGGGTATACTTATTTATTAATTATTCATTTATTACTTAATTATTCTTCGGATATTATTATTTATTCTTTGTGTATTATAAATTATTCTTTGGGTATCTTTAAGTATTACTCATTTAATTATTATTCATTTACAAATTATTTTTGGATATTATAAATTATTATTTGAGTATTATATATTGTTATTTGAGTATTACAAATTGTTCTTTAGGTATTAATTATAAATTATTCTTCGATTTTATTCATTTATAAAGTATTCATTGTGTATTTTAATTATTATTTGAGTATTATATAATGTTCTTTGGATATTATATATTGTTTTCTGAATAATATAAATTGTTCTTTAGGTATTATAAATTATTCTTTAGGTTTATTCATTTATCAATTATTTATTTATAAATTATTCATTGTGTATTATAAATTGTTCTTTGGGTATTATTAAATGTTTTTTGGGTATTATAAGATATTCTTTGGGTATTTATAAATTGTTCTTTAAGTATTACTTGTATATTAATTATTTATTTATTAATTATTCATCTATAAATTGTTGTTTGGATATTATAAATTATTATTTGAGTATTATATATTATTCTTTAGGTAATATAAATTGTTCTTTAAGTATTACTCGTTTATTATTTATTTATTAATTAATTATTCATTTATAAATTGTTCTTTGGATATTATAAATTATTATTTGGTTACTATATCTTGTTCTTTGAATTATAAATGTTTCTTTAGGTAATATTAATTATTCTTTGGGTTTATTCATTTATCAATTATTCATTTATAAATTATTCATAGTGTGTTATAAATTATTCTTTGGGTATTATAAGATGTTCTTTGAGTATTATATATTTGTTCTTTTAGGTATTATAAGATGTTCTTCGGGTATTATTAATTGTTCTTGGAGTATTGTGAGTTGTTTTTGGGGTATTGTGAATTGTTCTTGGGGTTTTGTGAGTCGTTCTTGGGGTATATACTTATAATTGTTCTTAGGGTATTGATGAGTTGTTCTTGGAGTATTGATAAGTTGTTTTTAGGGTATTTACTTAGAATTGGAGTGTTTTGAGTTGTTCTATTTACTTACACTTGTTCTTGAAATATTATAATTAATTTATTCTTGAGATATATTATAATTTGTTTTTAAGGTATTATAACTTGTTGTTGAGATATTAAGTTTTTCAACTAACAATAATAATTTTAATGTAGGAGGGAGTTGTCCCTATATAATTTCTTGCCACTGTATTTGATTGGTTAAAATGTTTCAGCCATTAATTCTTCTAAATTTCTCAATAGATCATCTTTTATAATAATCTGTAGGCTACTGAAATCTAGTTAATTATTCGTAACGAAGGTTCCTAAGGCTCAGCCTATATATATATATGGTGAGAGTTACTCATTCTTCTGACTATTTCTTAATTATGTCACACGGCTTAATTTAATTAATTAATGTTTCAATTATTTGTGTCAATTAATTTCCAGGATATATATGTAGTATCATTATTTCTTCATATATATGACACTTCATCTTCACGTAAAACTCATCAAAGCATTAGCCTCAAATATGAAAATTTAGATATAGAAATATGTATGTATATACTACTGCATCTTCCCGTTTAAAGTGCTCTCTTTCGAAGTACTCCCTACTTCGTAACAAACAACAACAATTTTAGAGGAGTTGAAATGCGGAAGAAAAATTAGATTGAAATTAAATTAATTTTAAATTTTGGAGTACCCGGTGCACAGCAGAATTACTCATCTATAATTATTATAAGGTAATTAAGGATTAATTAATTATTTTTTTAATGTGAATTATTGCAAAAGCGTCTAGCAAGCAATCTTTGAAGAAAATTTATTATTTTACATTTTTTTTCTTCAATGATTACTCAATCATAGGACCGTTGTGATATGCACGTACGGTTTTAATTAAGTTATTAAGAGAGCCATTTTTAATTAGGAATCAATTTTTGTTGTATTATATATGGTACCACTCTATTATTCAAGTGTGGTCCTGTAATTTAATTAGTTTGATATTTCATTTTATTTAAATTAATATTATGTCAAAATCCATGTTATGGAGTACAAGGATTCAGTTTAGAATTCGGTTAAATTAGGGTTTACATCATTTTCACTGTTGTAAGAATTTGAGGTAGTGTTGGAAGAAGCAGTTAAATCATTATAGAGATGACTTGAAAATATGCTATTTATTTTACATTTGTTTTGCATGAGATATATGTACATACACTACAAAAAAACGGCTTTTAGTGACCGCCAATTACGCGGTCGCTAAAAATCAAATTAGCGACCGCTTTTGCGACCGCCGTGGTATTTTGGTAAAGTTTGGAAAATTAGCGGTCACTAAATTAATTTAACATTATGCGACAGCCAAAAGTGGTCGCAAACATATTAGTTAAGTAATTTGCGACCGCCAAACGACGGTCGCAAACCGAAATGCGGTCGCTAAAATTTAAACCCGTACATGGCAACCCGGAAAAGAAGAACCGGTTTGTTTTTTAAAAATAGCGACCGCTTTTTAGCGGTCGCAAATATAAACATTAATTTTGTGACCGCTTTTTGGCGGTCGCAAATATAAACATTAATTTTGCGACCGCCTAAGCGGTCGCTAAAGTAGTATCCGGTTTAGGGTAGTTGGCGCCCATTTAATTTTACAATTTTGCGACCGCCAAGCGATTATAGAACAGAATCTGCCTCTTTTTTCTTCAGTTTTTTTCGGGGAAAAAACCCCACTCCCACCCCAAAAAATCTCCCAAATTCAAACGAGCATTGTTTCAACGTGTTGGTGGCAATTGTGGAGGTCAATTATTTTATTGTGCTCGTTGCTTCTAATTCACCGTACATTTTTACTATTTTACCATTTAATTTTTAATTTTGTGTTTATATATGTTTTATAAGTGTTCTTCATGTGACTAATTAAATTTTAGAATTCATAATATTCATGTATTAGAATTGATAATGTGAATTATTATTGTAATTGATTATAGTTGATTTTTTGTTTAAAAAAATTGGATATGTTTGTTTATAGTCGAAACTCTGCCGAATTTTTTTTATAATTTATATGTGATGTATTTTTAATTTGTATCAGATGGAACTCCCTGATCGTCGTTGGATGTATGAAATACCTCGTTTGATACAAGGAAATATGAATTATGAATTTTGCGAGAAACTTGATGAGTTTATTACGTTTGTCTGTAGTAAACCAAATTGCATGGATAGTTGTGGTCGGATTAGATGTCCTTGTTCAGGCAGAAAGTGCACTAATAGAAGATTTTTGAGCATAGATGAGGTTAAAACTCATCTTGTGAGGTTCGGTTTTGCTCCATTTTATTATAATTAGACCGAACATGGCGAAAGCAGGTGGAATTATAATTTGGAAACAATGATTTCCTTCTATGATCAGTTGAGTAGTTGTGGAGGTGAGAGATTTGAGATTGGTGGTTCGAGCTGGGACCCGTCTACACCATTGGATGAGCTAGATGAATTCCAACGGTATCATACGATAATTGATGAGTCTGGTTTGGGTATTCACCACATAGCCATGGAGGAGGAACCAAATCCCCGTTCAAAGAAATTTTTTGAGATGCTCAAATATGTCGATCAAAAATTGTTTCTTGGTTGTGATACTGAAACTCAGTTGTCATTCAACGCTCAGATGTTGTCCATCAAAACTGAAGGCAAAGTGAGTCAGAAAGTCTACAATCAATTCACAAAGTTGTTCAAACGGGCTCTACCTAAAGAGAACACAGCGCCAAAAAATTTCTATCAAAGTAAGAGGCTGTTGAAGGATATGGGTTTACCGTTTGAGAAGATTGATTGTTGTACCAATGGTTGTATGCTGTTTTGGGGCGACGACGAAAGCATTAATCAGTGCAGGATGAGCAGCCACCCTAGGTTCAAACCCTCTGATCGTAGGAAGAAGACAACTTTCAAGTCGATGTATTATCTTCCCATCACTCCTCGTCTAGAGAGGTTATATCAGTCGAGTGCCACTGCAAAAGACATGACATGGCATGCTGAGGAGTGTTCTGGTCAGAATTCCGGAGAGATGCGTCATCCTGCAGACTCTAATGCGTGGAGACATCTTGATAGAGAGTTCCCAGATTTTGCGAGTGAGAAGCGAAATGTGAGACTTGGTTTCTGCACAGACTTGGTATGCACGGGAAAAAGTATTCTTTGTGGCCTATTTTGTTGACTTCCTACAATCTACCCCCTTGGTTGTGCATGAAGCCTCAACACATATTTCTCACTGTGTTGGTGACTGGTCCTCACAACCCGAAGCATAAACTGGATGTCTACCATCAGTCGTTGATTAAAGAGTTGTTATATTTGTGGCATTCGGGAGTAGAGACGTACGACGTGTATCGAAAGGAGAACTTCACGTTATGGGCTGCTGTTTTATGGACCATCAGCGACTTTCCAGCATATTCTATGTTATCTGGGTGGTCGACAGCTGGAAGACAAGCGTGCCCGTACTGCTTGGATGAGTCTGATGCATTTTATCTTCCAAAGAGTAGAAACATATCATGATTCGACAACCACATGAAGTTTCTATGTGATGATCATGCCTTTCAGAGGGACAACAAGAATTTTCTAAAGGGTAGACCTCCTGTAAAGCGTCCAAGGCCACGAGTTTGAACATGTATTTATACATTATTTATATTTTAACCAGTACTTAATTATTCGAGCCCCCGAGTTTCTGATGCCCCTGCCCTCCCAGTCTCATGAGGTCAGATCTTCATCGCGGCAACACCCTCTACGTGAGACCCGGGAGTACATTGAAGTAAAGGAAGAACAGTAAGTAAATTAATAATTTATTTTGTTTTATTGTTATATAATAATTCCTAAAATATTTTTTTATTTATTCAGCTTGCTTCCGAGCCACACGGTCACTGAAAATGTCACGACGTGCATTATGAGGGTCACCTGGCCTTATGGAGTTGCATCGTAGACTGGTGTACTTGAGCCCACGAGGAAAGCGATGTTTGACGAGTTTAAGGTATAAAATTATTAATATTTGCGTAATAATTAATATTTTGAGTAAAAATTAATATTTTGAATAATTTATCCACATTAATTGTTGGGAATTGTTTGAATTGCAGAAATTGTGCTTTTGTGATCCGGCAGACGACGTTAGGGTGGAAGAGTTATGGTGCAGTAGAGCACATGGCCGGATGAAGGAAATCGTCTTCAAGATGAAGAGACATTGGATACTTAAAGGAGAGACAGTTGACTTGGGGAAAGACGGTGATGGACGGGCGATCTGGGACAGATTGGTGGGTTACTGGACTGATCCGGCACACCAGCAGAGGGCTCGTAAGGCGCGAGAAAATTGGATGAGCAACCCTTCCGGAGAAGGAGTCGCCATACATCGCGGTGGCTCCCGGACCGCCTACGAGCACGCCTTTGTAAGTATTTTCATTTATAATTCTTAATTTATAATTAATTATTATATTTAATGAAATTATTATAATTAATTCTTAAAGGAGAAAGAGTACGGACGGAGGCCCAAACTCTTCGAGTCTCTTTCCATTCTTCACCCAGTGAATGAGACTGGGAAATCCACGTATGCCCGCACCACCGAGCTTCACTTAAGTATCTAATTAGAATGTACTTAATTCTAAATAGATTTTAATTATTCTATTAAAATAAATTTAATATATTTTTTTTAATTTCAGAACAAGTTCAGAACTGCTCTCGAGGAGGCTCGGACACAAGCGTCACCTACTCCGGAGAACCCTACACCTACCCCTATTGATGAGGACCGCCTCTATGTTGATTTGGCCGGAGTCAATAGGGGTAAGATACTAGGGTTGGGAGCTTACAGTAAGGTTGTCCGTCAGACGCACCGCTGGAGCTCAACATCATATTCTATGCCATCCTGACGTCAATCTCCAGCAGGAAGTGGCAGAGTTGAAGGACAAGTTGTCCAAGCAAGAGAGAAAAGAAAGGAAGATGCAGGCTTGGTGGACTCAAGTTTCTCAACTTACCCGTATTGCACTTCCGGATGACTCGGATGATGAGGCAAATGCCGGTACGGGTGGTGGTGCTAGTGCGGGTCGTGGTCCCGGAGTGGGTGCGTCTCCTCGTGGGAATGATGAGGGTGCCGATGGTGGGGATCTTGAAGGATGGGAGCCCGATTTTAATTCTAAC
>JAPKLY010000040.1:1008068-1056751 GCA_026898435.1 Prunella vulgaris
TGTGTATGGATCCAAAAATAATTAAATTGTGTATGGATCCAAAAATATAAAGTAAGAATGCACTTTATAAAAAAATTCCATTTTAAAAGCACACGAGTCTTTTTAGGATGAATTGAAATTAAAAAATATAAAATCAGATGGAGTAATAAATTAATTGTACTCCCTTCTATCATTAAAAATATTATTATTTCTTTTTTGGGAGGTTCTGCAATAAATTTTACATCTATAAATAAAAACAAAATATCTCAAAATACTATTTTGTTTTAAAATTAATCCAAAATAAACTAATTTTTTAATAGTGTGTTCTATATATAAATTTTAATAATAAGTGTGTTCTATATATAAAATTTAATAATAAGGGCCATGAAGAAAGAGTAGTAACAATTAAAACACAACCTCCATTCTGAACACCCAAAAAAATTAGTATTTCCGAAATTTCATATCTTTAATATTTTAAAATAAAATAATAAATAAATACTTGTAAAGTTTATAAATATATATGTAAATTAATATTTTTTTAACAGTGTGTATATTAATATGAAGTACCAAAATAATAAAAGTATGTAAATTTCTTTATAACTGAAATAGTATAAAAAAATTATGAAAAGGAAAATCATATGAGGAAGAAAAAGTGGATTGAAGGAAGGATGTGTGGCCCTTTCTATGAGAAGTTTCACCAATTAGTAGATGGGCCCCTACTGAGAACTCTGCCCAAAGCCTCTTCATTCTACCTTCCTTTTTCTATTTTTAATCACTTCATTTCCTTTTTCCCTTGTTTTCATTTTTCTTTTTATAATTTATAACTTTTTTTTAAAGGTTTTCATAATTTATAACTAAAGATTATATAAATATACTTTCTTCTAAATAAAACAAATATATAGTCCACCAAATTATTTTTCATTTTTTTTATCCATAAAACTTTTTTTCATTTCTTTATTTGTAAACAATTCATACTTGCAATAAAAATTTGGATCCCACATTACTCTCTTTTCTCCCTTACTTTATGTATCATTTCAATATAATACTATTTTTTTATTAAATATCGAAAGTTATTATGGAATATTGTAAAAAAAAATTTACTGCCAGGAAAGAGTTTCGCTCTTCCTAAGTCAGGGCCAATTACAGATTGGTACAAAAATAATCACTATTTTCAAATAGGTACAATATGCAAAAAAAATTAACTCTATTATTCAACCTGTGTTTACACTATTATGCAAAAAATTTGTACCTATTTGAAAATAGTGCATTACTTTTGTATCAATCCGTGATTATTTCTCTATTATTTAGTTTTCCCCACAATTATTCCACAATATCCCTACTTTATCTCATTTTAAAAAAAAATGGTGTCCACACAAATGAGAATAAATTTGCGAAATGGAGGGAGTAATATTTGTATTAAAAATAATATAATAAAATAATACTTCATATGTTCACTAAATTAATACACTATTTTCTTTTTCCTTTTGTCGACAAAAAATATGCAATTTCCTTTTTAACGGCCACTTATTTTGTGAGTAATTCTCATGTGCACTTTGATTTTTGAGTCAATATCAATTTACTTCTGACTTGGCCAAAATCCAAGAACAACATCCCATGCGGCCATGGCTTTGATTATTTCTCTCTGTTCTCCTTCACCATGTTGATCCGAAATTGCAGCATTTAGATTTTTACCATCAACAAATAGTTGTTTTCTTCTTCATCTCATTCTTGTTGTTAATTCTTGTCTTCTTCTAGCAAATTTGTGGATGTTTTTATTTCACGATAATAATTTTGTTGATGTTAATTGATATAGAATTTGTTGATGGTAATCTTTCACGTCTTCAAACCGAAATTCTTGTTAATTATCACCACATTAATCAAAGAAAGAGAAATTTTTTGACAATAATCAAAGTAAGAGATATTTTTTGAATGTATAACAAAGTAAGAGAGTAAGAATGCTAGTCAAAGTGATGAAGAATAAGTTAAGATAAATTAAATTATATTATTTAATTTGATGTTTAATTTAATGGAAAAAGACCAAAGATTAATATAAAGTTAAAATTAAAATTCAATTATCTTATGAATAATATATAATATTATCTTAAGTAAGAGGTATGATAATAATACGTTGTGTGTATTTTTACTAAAATACTCCTCTTATATTGGAAAGGAGAACCATAATTCATTTTATTTTTGTTTATGATATAGAGGGCAAAATTATCAATTGCATATTTTTTTATTATTAATCTTACAATCCAAACATTCAAAATGAAATTATCTTACATTACTAATTATCCCGTCAAGCCAAATATATTATTTAGAATTAATCTTGTATGCACCAGTTACACGGTGCAACTCAAGTTTATTTTTAAAAAGTTAAACAGTTTATAACTGAAAAGTTAAACTATAAAAGATACACTTTTCAGTAATAAATTGTTTAACTTTTCAGTTATAAACTGTTTAACTTTTTAAAAATGAACTAGAGTTGCACCGTGTAACTGGTGCACAGGAGACTTACTCTATTATTTAATTCACAAATAACAATCTCTTGATTATGATCTTGTCTAATATATCTTGAGTTATTTATCTTGTCCATTTAACCAGATGAGCCCTAATACTCTAAAAACAAATTAGAATTACTAATATTCAAAAAAACAATATACTAATACTCCAAGAACAAATCAGAATACCTCAAGACCAAATCACTAATACCCAAAGATCAAATCACTAATGCCCCAAGAAAAAATCAGTAATACGCGAAAAATAAGTCAATAATACCTAAAGAACAAGTCAGTTATACTCCAAGAACATGTTACTAATTCCCCAAAAATATGTTAATACCCAAGAACAACTAATTAAAACTCCAAGAACAAATCAATTTTTATCAACTAAAATAAATAATAATTCTTATTTATAAGCTTCTAATCAAATTTATAGTGCCTTAAAATAATTATTCAAGATGCAACATCAAACGTTATAAAAATCAACTTAAACAAATAATATGCTTCACAAGTTTTTAATCAAATGAGTATTATTGACATTGAATGTGATGAGAAAGCTGGAAAGTATGAGAGCCGGAGAGGGTTTCATGTTTTGATTAGTATTGGAGAAAAAATTATTGTGTGATTTCTTATGTGAATCGTTTTTCAATTTTTATGAAAATAAATACACTACTCACTTCATTTTAATTCATAAACTTACTTTTAACTCGAAAAATAGACACACATGTCTTTGATGTGGTGTTGTTGAAAATTAATTTTTTTCCCCAACACTAATCAAACCATGAACCACTTTAAATCTAAGTAATACCCAAAAACTACCCAACGACCAAATTAGTAATACCTGAAAAATAAGTTAAGAATACCCAAATTGTCAAAAACACAAAGTGCAACTTGTAATTGTATATTTCAAAAAATAAATAATTAAAATTAAAATTGAATTTAAAATCCAAATACATGGTATGAACTCGAGTGCACATAAATATTTGCATTAATTTATTCATAAGTGGGTCCCACAATACACTCACATACCTTTATTTTACCTATTTTTAAAAAATTCGTGCAAATACAATGGTGCATAAATTTAGACAGTATTTGTCTCTATCTAGATAATAGACATTTTTATGTATTTTTTTTATAATAATTTAAATCGATTGGTATTTTTTTTAAAGTGCTTAATCAGAGAACTTGGTGAAAATGATTTCTCATCTGATGAAAAAGAGATAAATATTGAGTTTGAGTCCAATGGTGAAGACCTATGTACGGAGATGAGTAACTTTTATCTTTTGATTTCCCCTTAATTAAACCACTTAACTTAATATTAATTTTTGTATTATGTATCTTGTTATTTTTGTATTTAATTTAGAAGGGGATAATTCTATATAAATACACCACATTTTACTCAACTTTCAATTTAATCCTGAGTTTCACGATTATTGTAAAAAATCTCAACCTTTTAAAAAGTTTCAATTCGATACGCTTTTTTTTCCGGCTAACAACTGATGACGTGTCTCGCCAGAGCGCGTGAAATGTTGCCACGCTGGCGTACACTTGTGAAATATTTTTTTGGTTAATTCTATATAAATACACCACCTTTTACTCAACTTTCAGTTTAATCATGAGTTCACGATTATTATAAAATATCCCAACCTTTTAAAGAGTTTCAATTCGATACACTTTTTTTTTTCGTCCAACAACTGATGATGTGTCTCGCCGGAGCGCGTGAAATGTTGTCACGCTAGCGTAAATATGTGAAATTACTTTTTTATATATTTTTTTCCACATCATATTATATATATAAATTTTAAATTAAAAAATATTTTTTGAATGAGAAATACTATGGAAAAAAATATTTTCTACCATATTTAAAAGGGACTTGAAAAAACTTTGTTAATGGTACCGAATATCAAAATCATAAAAGGTGTTGCATTTATATAGAATTAAGTGGTGATATTCGGTACCATTAACACAGTTTTTTCAAGTCCCTCTTGAATATGGTGGAAAACACTTTTTTCCATAGTATTTCTCATTAAAAAAAAAATTAATATAAAATTTTGTTATTTTTTATATATATAATATATGATGTGGAAAAAAATAAAATATAAAAAAGTAATTTCACACGTGTACACCAGCGTGACAACATTTCACGCGCTCCGGCGAAACACGTCATCAGTTGCTAGCCGGAAAAAAAAAAAAGTATCGAATTGAAACTCTTTAAAAGATTGTGATTTTTATAATAATCGTGAACTCATTATTAAATTGAAAGTTGAGTAAAAAGTGGTGTATTTATATAGAATTAACCAAAAAAATATTGCATACGTGTACTCCAGCGTGACAACATTTCACGAGCTTCGGCGAGACACGTCATCAGTTGCTGGCCGGAAAAAAAAATGTATCGAATTGAAACTTTTTAAAAGATTGAGATTTTTACAATAATCGTAAAGTTCATGATTAAATTGAAAGTTGAGTAAAAGATGGTGTATTTATATAGAATTAACTCATTTAGAAGTTTGACATGTCATATTGTAATAGTTTTTTATATTTTGTTAATTTGTTGCATTTTGTGGAAAATGTATTTTGATTATTAGTTATGCTTTTAAATTTATAATTTATTTTATAATGTGCATTTTTGTTAATATATAACAATAAAAATGTTTGATATAAACAAAAAAAAAAAAAAAATTGGTGCTGCCCAAACAGTCCAAACATTTGGCAGCAGTTGAGTGGACGATGACCACTAAGAGCCATTTACATCGTTGAATAATATAGTTGTCCTGAACTCAACTTAGAAAATAATTAGTCTAGTTCTTTCTATTTTATATTGGATTATCAATATTTGAAGGGAAAATGTAAATTTAGGATTAAACGACACTATAGTTTATATGAAGATGATTTTTTAATCATAAAACTATTTTAAAATATTAAATATTTACTCAAAAATAATAAAAATTTATTAATAATATAAAAAATTTGGGTCAAAAATTAACAATAGTTAAAAATAGAATAGAATTGGCCTCAATTTTTATTATTAATGTTACTGATAAAATTCTTGATACTCTTGATAAAAATTTTAATATTTTAAAATGCTTTTGTGATAATATCATCATAATAGTTTTGATTAGACTATTTTCATGATATAAACTACTTTTTAGTATAAGATTATTATTTTTTTGAAGAACTTATTTTGATGAGTTTATTAAAAAGTAGTTCATATCATGAACCAATTTCACAAAAAACATACTCTGTGTACAAGGTAAAGTATTGTATGAAAATAATTCATGATAAACTTATCATGAACAAGTTTTAAAGTATCAAACATTTAATTAGGTGTATCAAAAATCTCATCAAGTGTATCAAAAGCTGAGATAAATAAAATTTACATATTGACCTCAACCTTTGATACACCTGATAAATATTTTGATACACTTGACCATATATTTGACACATTAAAAAAAATTCATGATAAACTTATCATGAACCATTTTCATACAATACTGACTCTTTTTAAAGAGCTTTACAAAAAAAACAAAAGTAAAATTATTAATTTATGAGAGTTCGGATAATAAGTATCCGGGTTTATGAAATTGGATCCTAATAATACTTTTATCTTATTCATAAATTATTTAAAGGGTGAATTATATAAAAAAAAGTAATTATAAGAGGATGAATGCAAATAAAACAACCAAAAAAAAATTTCTTACAATTTTCCCCAAAATGGGATTCAAAAAGTCTGCCTTCTCGCAGGCTTCATCCACCCTTACAATTTTTCTGACTTTTGCAGGTTCATGTTTTCTTTTTATTTTACTTTTTTTTTTATCTTTGAATTTGAAATTACTTACTGAAAATAAAATTTATGATAATTAGCATATTAAGATTTTATGTTATTTAATCCCTACGGCTGTTTACTTTTTAAGATAATTACTAGTAATAAAATAGTACTTCCTCCGTCCCGTACACATTTTTTAAGAAAAATGTGTTTTATATATAAAGTAGTGGCATATGGGTAAATATGTATATAGGTTTGTGAGTGTGCACGTAAATCAATAGTTCTTTTTTTAATAGTATGCAAATTTGTGTGGGACATCCAAATAAGGAAAGTGTACAAATTCATGTGGAACAGAGGAGTATTAAATAAGAATAGAAATGAATATAATAAAAAATATCTTTGAGAAATAAATAAAAATAAAAATAAGTCTGTTTTTATAGTAGGGAAAAATATTTATTACTCCAAGAGACTCACGATTTCTGATTTCAACCTGGAAAATAGAAGGACGCAAAATCCAAGCATTGATGAATGTCATGTCAGAAACCATTTTCCAGCATTTTCCTCTCAACAGCAAAACAACAGGGATTAATACAATTTTCGTCTTATATTTTTTTTTTTACTTTTTTCTTTTAATCCATTAATTATTTATCTTTTTAATTTAATCTCATAATAATTTAAATCAGTCCTAAATGATCGAAAATTTTACTAAACGACATCATTTTGTTAACATATCACTATTTTCTGGCCATGTGGGACTTATTTGGGTAAATTTGAATTGTTATGGGACTAAATTGAAAAAAATAAATAATTATGAAATCAAAATTAAAAAGTATAAAAATTATGGGATAAAACGTGTCCCTTTTTCAAACGTGGTATACTGAATCAGTAAATTAAATTTAAATTTTCTTAATAAATTCAATCGTCGTCTCCATCACTGTCGAATCGTGACAACAATTTGACAAAACTAGAGCTACAAAGATCACGGATTTGCAAATTGTTGTTGCGGAGAAGGACGACTCGAAGAAGCAAGCTATATCGCGGAAGTTGAGCTTGAACAAAGATCAGCACATGAAGGTGGAGGGTCGTGGCAAGAGGATACTGTCCATACGGATGTCAGCACGTTACACGTATGAGTGTCCTTTTTTTATTTCAAGTTTTAAGTTCTAATTTTATGTTTATGGGTTTTTTTAATTACAAAATCATTATTTGAAAATTTCATTTAATTTATTGTGAGAATTTACTAAATCAGCGTTGTTGATAGAATTTCTTAATCGGTGTTTGTTTATATGGCTCTTTATAACGGATTAATTATACCAAACAATAATCTTGTGACTTTATATTCTTGGGGAGGGAGAGAGTTTAGAGAGAGAAATATTGCAGTAGTGATTGTATTGATTAAGTTTGCATTGTGCTTGAATAGTACAAGAGAGGTCTTATTTATAGGTGTGTGAGTGTGAGACGGCACCTTACGAGCCTATATGGCTTCCGGTGTTGACGAGGGTTCCTTACCCTCGTCTTGGTCTCCCACACTGCTTTCTATGTCGCGCCTCGTCCTATTACAATGCCTTATACTAGATGGGCCTCATTAAAAACCTCGCCGTAAACCACCCTTGTGGACAAACCGAACGGAGGGAAAAAGAGCACGCCATCGGGGTCCTACTGACTAAGGGCGAGCTCCCAAGCCTTGCCAGATTCCAGAGTACCGCACAGTGACGGGCCTCGGCAAGGTGAGTTCCAGGCGAGCTCTCCCACAAGCGGGAGAGCTCTGGACCTTCCCCGGGCGAGCTCTGGACATCCCACAAGCGGACGAGCTCTGAAACCGACGTATTAGTTCGACATGTCAACATTTGCCCCCCAGCTCGCTATCATCATGACTTTGTCCAATGTGTGGGCGAGCTGGAGAACTTGAGGTTTTGACGAACTATCCCTGGGGGGTGCCGAACTAGCAGGCGAGCTGCGCCATGGAGGTCGCCTCGGCCGACACGATGCGGGATCCCAAGCGTCACGCACGCCTCTTGGTGTCTCGATTCCCGCCCATAATAATGATAACCTTTCAAATTCTTTGCAAAAAGGTCCCTGGTCTATCGGGAATTTCAAGCTCGCGCCCAGCGTCTATAAATAGGCAAAAACGAGAAAATTCCTCACTTTGCATCTTCACTTCTCAGAGCACATTTCTGGCGATCGTTTCTCTGCTTCAGATGCGTCTCCGAACATCTCCCAAGGTAGAAATCCGGATTTCTCCTCTTTCTTGTTTCAAATTCTCTTTGTTGAAATCCAAAACTTTCCGGACGCCTACACCATGTCTGAGAATTCCTCGAGTCGCACCCCTCTGAATCGTGATTTGGGAAAAGGAGTTATGACTGATGACTGCCCGAACCCTCAAGCGGCACCTGTGGTCATCTCCTCGAGCTCCGGGGCGAGCTCCGAAACCTTCCCGGACAGTAGCGAGCTCCTAGGGTCAGTTCGTTCTGACTCCGGCGAGTAGGCTACTAGCTCCGGTGAGCAATCCTCACTCTGCGAACTCTGGGATTACTCTGAGCGAGCTCACGGGGGAGCCGCTGCCCCCGTTGAAGAAGAGGTCATCGAGGCTGATACCCGGGAGGAGGTCGCCGAGGTTGGGGCCGGCGACATTGCTGGCGAGTTGGCCCGCGAGGTCGATGAAGAGGTCGGCGAGGATATGGGGACGGAGATCACTTATGAATACCTCCGTTTCATCGACTTTCCCTTTCCCAAGCTCCCGGAACATCAAATCCCTGCCGAGGTCGTGAATGAGTTCGACTGGAGCGAGTATGTGAGAGCCCACGGGGCGAGCTTTCCCTTACCCCGGCGAGCTCCGATCCAAAGGGCACTGGCAAATCTGACCTTAAGGCAAACGAGGTGGAAAGCATCATGAGCGAGTTTGCCCTCCCGGATATTCGGAGGCGGTTCCGTATCCCGCTGGACATTTTTATATATCCCGCTGAAGAGAATGAGCGAGCCGACCTCCCCCCTGCCGGGCTCACAGCCATGAATTATCACACTCTGAAGGCCGGGCTCACCCTCCCCCTTCACCCAATTATCGGGCAGTTCCTAGCGGACACGGGCCTCGCCATTACACAACTTACTCCGAACGCATGGAGCAATCTGTTGGCAGCTCTGACCATCTTCGGCCTCGAGGGCTATGAAAATCGGCTGAGTACGGCAGAGATCAGCGAGCTCTTTAATGTGATCAGACAAGTGAGGGAGGGGAAAGGATATTACTCCTTCCAAGCTCGCCCGGGGGGCAAATTTTTAGGCGACCTCCCCAATAAAATCCGGGACTGGAAGGAGCAGTTCTTCTTTATTGGGGGAGACTGGCGAGCTTCTAATGGTCGTGGAGGGCGCATCCCTACCCTTGAGACTTACGGGGAGGCGAGCTGTAGGTGGCCTCCCTTAGCGTGTGTGCATCGGATTAGATTACTGACCTAATCTATCTTTTTGCAGGTTTGAAGCGCCACAAGTCAAGCCGTGGGAAGCCGGAGGTTTCGATTGGCTTCAAGTTCGTGCGGACAGTGTGTTGTCTGCGAGAAAAAAAAGATCGCGAGATTGAACATTTGTGCCAACATCACTGCCGCAGGCTCGCCGGCCTCATCACCTCGCTTCACCATTTCGCTGCTCAAGGTTTTAAATTTTTTCATTATGAAGTTCCCACAGCTCGGTGCCCCATACGTCGAGGTCGCCGGATTTACTTGATCGTTTGTTGTGCAGGTGTAGGTCCAGTTGCTGAGCTCCCGCCCATTGAAATTCCTGAAGCCTACCACTTCCTAGCTCGGCAGCTGAGGATGGGTAAGCCTCGTCCGAGGAGGGAAGGCATCCCTTCGGGAGCGGTCTTGGACGCCACGAAGAAACTCGAGCTCGCCAAAGTTGTTGATAAGGCTGGGGGCTCGGGCTCTCAGAGGACCTCGGCGCCTCCCCAAACGAAGGAGAAGGTCGCCGCTGCTAAGAAAGGGGTGGGCCGAGGCTCGGACACTGAACGGGGCACCCAAGTCCCTCCAGTCCACCAGACGAGGCGAGCTCTCCACCGAGGGGATGGCTCGTGGGTAAGCGAAGAAGAGACTAGCCCCGCCAAGCGAGTTAGGGCAGAGGGCGGCTCCGGATAAACCCCAGCAGGGTCAGGGCGAGCTCTTGTTGTTCAACCTTCTCAAGCGCCTCCAACTCCTCAGAGTGCGCCCCCGCCGTCCCCTACGGGGTCCCTATTCGGGATGATACCCTTCTCGGGCTCAACCCTGATAGGTTCGGGTAAGTGGGCGACCTCTTTTGAAGTTGGAAGCCATTATGATTTTCATGATTTTTGCTAACTGATTCGAGCAAGTGCAGGTACAATCCCGCCGAGCTCCCGCAACGACCTGAATCTCTTCACACCGCCGAGCGGAGCAAGGCCCTGAGCTCGTCAAGGGATCTTCCGGAGGGGTCAACTCGCCGGATTTTCACCGAGGCCCCCAAGTACCTCTCCGCCTCGGAGCTCGGCATGATCGAGAGGCAAAAACCCACCGACAAGGTGAAGTTGGCGATGCACTATGCCTGTGCAGCGATGGCGGCGGCTCAGCTCATCGGCGATGAGATCGCCGCCGCTGACAGAGCTCGTCATGATACGAAGAGGGTGCTTACCAAGGTGGACGACGAGCGGAAGAAGGCTCTTGAAGAGCTCGCGAGGGCGGAGACTAAGGCGAAGGCCTCACTGGAGGAGGAGCGGCTCACTATTAAAAAGGCAGAAAAACTTCAAGCCGATCTCCTCCAACAAAAAGCCGAGCTTGAGGAAGCCCGCCGGACACTTGCCACACGGGATGAGGAGCTTGCTTTGACCCGGGTCGAGGTAGGGCTCCTTCGGGATCAGAGCCGTGGGAATACAAAAGAGTGCCAAAGGCTGCGGGAGGAGGTCGCCGCTAAGGCCCTAGAGATCACCGAGCTCAAGAGCCGCTCCGACGCCGCCATCACGCCTGAGGCATTAGAGCTCGCCGAGGTGGTCGCTACTGACAAGGGCTTCGTGCTATGCTTTGCCGAGGTTATCTGCTCCTTCCAATGGGCGCGGATTAACAATGATAGTGAGTGGGAAGCCCTCGTCAGCGAGTTTGAAGATTGCCTGGAGAAGTCCTCGATCCCCCCCAGCACGGAGTTAAACATTGGGGACCTAGCGGGTTATGGGATCAATCTTGACGCTGCTCGCCAAAAATTCAACATCATTCAGACGAAGCAGGTCTTGACTGCCGACCTCGCCCAGGAGACTGAGGGTGCTGAGGGGGATGCTGGAGGCGAGGTCCCGCCAACGATGGAGCAGATGCAGGAGGTCTGTGGGGACACAATGATAAACATAAGCGAGCTCGACACTAGTGTTGGGAGAAATCCTAGCAGTCCCTGCCTTGGAGGCGAGCTGCGCTCAAGTCCACTCGTTCGCTCGATTAAAGGCATAGTTGCATGCCGCCCGGGGCACTGAAGCTAGATATTGGGTTTAAAGGAATTGATTGTACTACTCAAACCAAAAAGGTGCATCTTCTTTTCTAGTGTCCATTGTGAAAGAACTCTAAAGTTAAGCGTGCTTGACTTGGAGCAATTTCATGATGGATGACCCCCTGGGAAGTTCTCAGGGTGCGTGCGAGTGAGGATATAAGCACGCTAGAAAAGACCTGTGTTGGTTTGTGAGGATAGTACATCAGTTCTACTCAGCGTAACCGATCCAACAATTGGTATCAAAGCACAGGTCATGGGTTCGAGTCCCCCATGGCGCAAATAGTGGTATGTTTGGCTTCAAGTCAGGCTACTGCTAGGGGGGGGATTGTTGGGAGAAATCCTAGCAGTCCCTGCCTTGGAGGCGAGCTGCGCTCAAGTCCACTCGTTCGCTCGATTAAAGGCATAGTTGCATGCCGCCCGTGGCGCTGAAGCTAGATATTGGGTTTAAAGGAATTGATTGTACTACTCATACCAACATGGTGCATCTTCTTTTCTGGTGCCCATTGTGAAAGAACTCTAAAGTTAAGTGTGCTTGGCTTGGAGCAATTTCATGATGGGTGACCCCCTGGGAAGTTCTCAGGGTGTGTGCGAGTGAGGATATAAGCACGCTAGAAAAGACTTGTGTTGGTTTGCGAGGATAGTACATCAGTTCTACTCAGCGTAACCGATCCAACAACTAGCGGACTCACCGGGAACATTACTTCTGATGTCGAGCTCGCCATACCCGTCAGCCAGGTCGCCCCCGCCCCAGAGGTCGCCGATCCCGAGGCTTAGGCTGGTTTTTCCATTGCTTTCGTAGTTTAGTTTTTATTTTCCAAGTTATGATAGGTCGCCGGGTTGCGGAGCTCGCCCAGAAGGAGCTCCATTTTTGTAGCCTTTACTTTTTTGTTCAAGTAGATTTAGCTCGCCGGGCACGTGCAGCTCGCCCAGAAGGAGTTTTTTGCAGTTCAAAGATGGCCAGCTGGTCGACCTTTGTGGCCAGCACTGCTACTCATACTTAGGATTTTTTCAAATATATTTTTGACTTGAAAATTTCTTAAGTATCTTTTGAATATAAGTCGAGCATTTTTTGTCCAACTCTTTTCATTTACGTCTTTGCGCTTTTTACGTCATAATTTTTTTTTTGAAATAGCTCGTTCTTGTTTATTTTCCTGGTACATACTTGTTCGTCTTATTCTACTTTGAGAAGCGAATCATTCGTTTTATGTCACTTACGACTATGAATTGTACCTCTGTTTTGAGAGTGCGTATTCTTCGTCTTACGCCACTTAGGGCCGCGAATCGTTCGTCTTAGACCACTTAGGGCGGCGAACTGCACTTCAATTGATTCACGTTGGGCCATTGGGTTTCATGAACCTTGCCTTAGACGTTTTTTCGTCTTTTTCGTGAATTTTTCTAACTTGTGGCTGTAGGTGCTTAGCAACCCTTTAAGAAGGGTACCTTCGCGGCCTTGGGTACTTTGACCTTTGCCTTCGAGCTATTTAATTACAACGCTTGGGACATTGGTCCTTGCGCATTGCGGATTTTTGAGCATGTGGGCGAGCTGGGTTTGGCGAGCTCCCTGGAGTGATGGGCGACCTGGTGCAGCTCGCCTGGTTGGAGAGCTGAACAGGTCCAAACACTTGGGAATTTTTTTGAATTTTTCCTGATTTTTCATAGCAGTGTAATTTACATCGGTTGCCATCGACATTTCTGATGCAAACCTTCGACTAGGCTATTACAGGATTCTAGTCTATTGGTAGAACTTTTTTAGATGTGCCGAGCTCCAGGTGTATGACAAAGCTTTGCCTTCTGCGTCTTCTAGATCATAGGTACCGTTTGGCCAGGCTGCGGTGACCCGGAATGGTCCTTCCCAGTTTGAACCGAATACACCAGGTGGGGCCATCAATTTCTTTTTTAACACCAGGTCTCCGACCTTGAACTTTCGGTCTCGGACCTGAGAGTTGTAATATTTTTCCGCTCTACGCTTGTAGGTGGCGTATTTCATTTCTGACGAAGCTCTGGTCTCCTCGATCAGATCCTTCTCTACTGCCAGGGCTTCATCATTCTTTTCTTCATCATACCCCACCACTTTCCAAGTCTTGTTCTGGATTTCAACCGGGACTACGACTTCAGTCCCGAAGGCTAGGGCAAACGGGGTCTCCCCGGTGCTGGCCCTATAGGAAGTTCTATAAGACCATAGGACCTCCGGGAGTTCGTCTGCCGAGCTCCCTTTCTTCTCCTCGAGACGGAGCTTCAATATGTGTTTCAGAATCTTGTTCACCACCTCGACCTGACCGTACGACTGGGGATGGTACGGAGTTGAGTAGTGCTTCTTGATGTTCCATGAATTACAGAAATCTCTCAACTTTTGTCCATCGAACTGCCTTCCATTATCCGTGATGATCGACTGCAGGAGCCCGAATCTGCAGATCAGGTTTTTCCATATGAAGCCGATCATCCTTTCTTGGGTTATAGTTGTGAGAGCTTCGGCTTCAGCCCACGTAGTGTAATAGTCTACTGCTACAACAACAAACATTACACCGCATCTACCAGGCGAAAATGGGCCTATCAAGTCGATTCCCCATTTCGCGAAAGGCCATAGGCTGAAAATCGATTTCAGCTGGTTGGCTGGGGAGTGGATGTTAGGTGCAAAAAGTTGGCTCTTTCGGCACCGTCGAGCGAAGCTGATGGCGTCTTTGCGAAGAGTGGGCCAGTAGTAGCCCTGCCTAATTGTCTTGTATGCCAATGCTTGCCCCCCAGTGTGACTCCCACAAATCCCTTCGTGAATTTCTTCTAACACTTTGGACCCCTGCTTCCTAGTTAGGCATTTGAGTAGGGGTAGAGAGAATCCACGTTTGTAGAGTTGGCCATCCAGCAGTGTATATCTGGCAGCTTGCTTTGTTAGCCGGCTAGCTTCCCAGGTGTCTACGGGGGTTGTTCCGTCTGTCAAATATTTTTGGATTGGAGTGCACCAATCTTCACCATCTTCACTAACCTCCTGCCCCCTACTCGAGGTTTGATTTATCTTGTAATCGGACGTCGAGGGGTTTTTCAGTGTGGTGTTCACAACTTCCGTGAATTCGGCTTCGCCATTGCTGGTAGCTAGTCGGGCTAGGGCATCTGCTTGTGTGTTTTCTAGCCGCGGTATCTGATTGATGTAAACTTGCGTAAACATTGAGATTAGATGCGCGGCTATCTTCTGGTAAGTCATCATCTGCTGGTCTTTTGCCTCATATTCCCCCCGGACTTGGGATATTATTAGCTGGGAATCTCCGAAAACTTGAAGATTGGTTGCCCCACAGCTAATGATAGCCTAAGTCCCACTATCAGTGCTTCATACTCCGCCTCGTTGTTGGTTGCTCGAAAGTCAAACCGAATTGTGGAGGTGAAGACTTGTCTGTCTGGGCTGATCAGGACTACGCCGGCGCCTGCTGCCATGCTGGTTGATGATCCGTCTACGTAGAGATGCCAAGGAGCTATACGCCCCCTCGTCGGATCTTGTGCGAAAGTTAGCTCGACGATGAAGTTGGCAAGTGCTTTTCCCTTGATCGCTGTTCGGGGTGCGTAGGTTATACCATATTGGCTGATCTCTAGTGACCATTTCAGCAAGCGTCCGGCGATGTCTGGGCGCTGTAGTATTTGGCGTAGTGGGAATGTTGTCAGCACCTCTACCGGGTGGTCAAAGAAGTAGGGCCTCAATTTTCTAACATTCATCACCAGTGCATAAGCCAGCTTCTCTGTTGGGGTGTACCGCAACTCAGCTTCATGTAAGACTTGGCTTACGTAGTTCACTGGTAGGTGTGTTTTCGCCTCTTCTCAGACCAGGACGGAGCTGATGGCCACCTCCGATGCAGCCAGGTAGAGGTATAGCTTTTCTTCAGGTATCGGCTTTGACAGGACCTGTGTATCTGCCAGGTATGTTTTGATGTCCTCAAAGGCTCGTTGGCATTCACTTGTCCAAACGAAGTGGTTTTTGAGGTGGAGCTTGTTGGCTTTGGCTGCCTCTTTGTATCTTCGTGTGTTTGCCTTAATTGCCTCGAAGAACGGACGATTTCGGTCGCCGGACCTGGAGATGAATCTGTTCAGGGTTGCCATGCACCCAGTCAGCCTTTGAATTTTTTAGATGAAATCGGGTATACCCATCTCGATTATGCACTGAACTTATGTCGGGTTGACCTCAATTCCACGTTGGCTAACTAGATGCCCCAGGAACTTTCCAGAGTGTACGCCGAAGCTGGTCTTCTTGGGATTCAACTTCATGTTGTAGTGGCGCAGTATGTCGAAGGTCTATTTTAGGTGGTCCAAGTGGTCCTCCTTTCTCAGACTCTTGACAACTATGTCATCCACGTACACCTCCATGGATTCGCCAATGTGTTGGTCAAACATTTTGTTCACCAATCTTTGGTAGGTAGCTCCGGCTTTGATGAGTCCGAACGACATCCTTTCCCAGCAATACATGTTCTTGTTGGTGTAGAACGCCGTATGTTCCTGGTCATCTGGGTGTAGAGCTATCTGGTGATAGCCCGCAAAAGCATCCATGAATGTCATCATCTCATGACCTGCGGTGCTATCCACCAGCTGGTCGATGTGAGGAAGTGGGAAGTTGTCCTTCGGGCATGCTTTGTTCAGGTTCGTGAAGTCAATGCAGAGTCTCCACGTCCCATTGTGTTTCCTCACCAGGACGGGATTCGCGACCCACTGTGGACACAAAGCTTCCTTGATGAGCTTGTTGTCTAACAACTTCTCCACCTCAACCGTTAGAGCTGCGTACTTTTCGGGTCCATACTTCCTCCGCTTTTGGCGTACGGGTCTCCTCGTCGGATCTATGTTGAGTCTGTGGCAAGCATGTTCCAACGGGATCTCTGTCATGTCTTCGTGGGACCAAGCAAACACGTCCAGGTTGGTCATTAAGAACAGCTCCATCCTCGACCGGTACGGTTCAGGTAACTCTGAACCGATGAAAAGTTCTAAGTCCCTTTCCGGGTCCACCGGGAGTGCCATCAATTCTTCCATGGGGTGGCTTTTCTCTTTTGACTTTTCCACCTCGGGTCGCTGATGAACTCGTCCCACTCCTCTTGTGACATCTGCGCAGGCTCGTGACCTATGCGCGGTTCGAGGTCATCGGGTTGGCTTTCAGTTTGGGCGGGCTCGTCAGCTGTGAGCACCTCTGGTGGTTTGTCAACTTGGGATGGTGCGGTGACTTGGGGAGTTGGGTCAACGTCCATCGGTGTTGGTTCTTGACCTCCCGCAGGTCCCCCATCTTGGGCTTCATCAACCACCTCCATGGGAGCAGGTTGCTGCTCCTGCGCAGGTGCTGATCCCTCCACAGGACTCAACACTTGGGTTTCTTCTAAGTCCTCCATTGGTGTCGGTTGTGTGTCTTGCACAGGTCCAGTGCCTTGATTGATTTCTGACAAATCACATACCTCCATCATCTCAGTTTCGACCGAGATGACGTCTAGGATGTTTGGCTCGTCTGCAGGAATCTGTATGTCCTCCTCAAGGACTTGGACTCGTCTCACCACTTTTTTGACCTGACCATCTTTCATTTGGAGTAAACACTCTCGGGCCTTTTTTTGGTCACCTTTTATAGTTCTGGCACCTTTTGGGGTTGGGAATTTCAAACAGTAGTAGTAGGTCGAACACGCCACTTTGAATTCATTAATAAATGGGCGGCCAAGGAACCCGTTGTAGGAGGACTGCTGGTCGACAACAAGGAAATCTATGAGCCTAGTCAGTCTACTTTCGGGGTCCTCAGCCGATACAAGCTGAACGCTCAACCTAACACTACCTAGGGGGACGATTACAGCTTCTCCGAACCCCACTATCCTAGCATTGCTAGGTTCCAGATACGACTCAAAATCACCTAAGGCATCCAAGGTGGATTTGAAGAGAATGTTGGTGAATGCGCCGGTGTCCACAAGTAGCCTGTGAACTCGGACGTTCATGATGTTGGCGGTTATCACCAACAAGTCATTGTGGGGCATCAGTACCCCCTCCAGGTCCACTGAGGAAAATGTCAGCTCGTCAGTAAGCTGTGAGATGGATCTGGGGCCGGAGCTGCCCTCCTGGACTTGATTTATGGCCCGGATTTTGGCCTTCCTCTTTCTCCTGGATATGGAGGACCCCCCGTCCTGGAGACCTCTAGCAGCTCCGATCTCTTCCTCGAGAACCAAGAGTTCCCGGGTGGGCTCCATGTTTTGCTGAGGCTGGGGAGGTGCCCTCCGATTGTTGTGGGGACCAGGTTGGTCCGCTTCCTCCTCTTCGTCCTCGGAGGTAGCCCTCCTTTCGAACCTTGGCCTCTTAGCTGGGGTCTTCTTCACGAACTCGGCCAGCTTCCCGTCCTCGTAAAACTTCCAGAGTTGCTTGAGGAGGTCTCGGCATTCGCTGGTGAAGTTGCCAATGGCCTGATGATAGGCGCAGAATTTGTTGGGGTTGAGCTCCGTGCGGTCCTGGCGGATCCGCCTTAGCTCTTCCAGCATGGCCTTGCCCTTGATGGCAGTGAAGACGTGGTCAACGGAGACAGTGAGGACCTGATTGAGCTTTTCTTTGAGCTCATCTCCTTCGCCAAAGGCTTTTAAGTTCCGGGGAACTTTGTAGGTGCCCCCGGACTTCTTCCCGTAGGGCTTCCTTTCTTCGTGGGCACTAACTTCTTTCAGTAGTGCCTCCTGCATAGCCACGAACACCCCTGCCTTGTGGCAGAATTCGATGTAAGTGTTGGGACATGCGAGGTGCATCTCCTTCCATAGGTCGGTGCCCCTTTTGAGCCCGGCCATCGCTGCGACGACCTTGGTGTCCTCACTCACCGGCTCGCCTTCCAGCAGGATTTTGTCGAACCTTTCCAATACTGCTGGTCGGTCTCACTCTCACCTTGATGGATGTTGGTGAGTCGGTGCTTCTGGGTAAGGTAGGATCCGAACCCAGAGAAGTGGGCTAGGAACTCCCGCGAGAGTTGGCCAAATGAGCAGATTGACCCCGGGGTGAGTGAAGAGAATCAGCGGTGAGCTCGATCCCCTAGGGTCAGCGGGAAGTTTCGGCACTGGGTGGAGTCGGTGGCGCCGACCGAAATCATGAAGTCGGCGTACTTGGCCAGGTGGACTTTCGAGTCTGATTCGCCTTCGTATGCGGACATCACCGGGAACTGAATTTTCTTCTGGACCGGTGCGCGGAGGATGGCAGGTGCCAATAGAGATGTGGGGAGAGTCGTGGCGTCAGGTCCGCCAGACTTGGCTGCTACTTGAGCTTGTAGCATTTCAACGGCCTTTTTCAGTGAGGCCAGCTCGTCATCTCGGGTCACCTCCGGCGGAGGCTGCTCAAAGATCGTGCGTCTCGCGGACGCACATCCCCGAGGTGCCTCACTCTGGGGTGACCTCTCAGTGGCGGGCTAGAATTGGCGTCCGCCGTGGGGGCCTACCCGGTAGTGGCGGGCCTCCTCAGCCTTTCGTGGGCTGATCTGCGTGGCTGCTGGTCGGAGTCCCCGGGGGACGCAGCTGGGGCCGCTGTACGTTCATTTTCCCCGTATCTCTGGCCCAGGCGGCCTTGGAGGACTTCCCTCCTCTGTGACTGGTGGGTGCCAGATGCTCCGGTGTAGGCCGACTCCCTTGCGGTGTAAGGAGCGGGATCCTCCTCCACCATCCTTGCCTTACCGGTCCTCTCCCTACGCTGGCAAGCTTGTGCCGAGCTCACCTCCTGCTCGGTGGGGAGGGCGCTGTAACCCCCCTGGTTTGGGTGCCCTGAGTGGGTCTGGTCTGCTCCCGAGCCTCGGTAGCTGGAGCTCGCCTGGGTACCAGGGCGAGCTCGTCCTGCTGCCTCTGCTGCAACCTTTGTAATGTCGCGATGGTGCATTGGAGCTCGTCGGGGTTGCTGGCCAGGTCCCTCAGGGCGGGGGCCAAGTCTTCTTGGGTCACCGCAACTCATGGAGGTCGCGGAGCCGCGGTGCTCTTCTGGGGAGGTGGTTGTGAGGTCTCCACCACCTGGCGTGAGGTCTCCACCTCGGCCTGGTTCTGGTCACCTCCTTTGGACCTTCCCGCGGCTGCGGAGTCCTGCCCTTTGGCGGCTGGAGTGTTAGCCATTTTTGGATTTCGGAGGGGGTAGCTCGCTGCAGGTCGCCGAGGTGGAGAGAGGTCGCCGGGATGGAGGTCGTCCAGCTTGGGTGGAGCTGCATAAGTTTTCGTCTAGCCTTGCGTGTGACGAATTATCCAAAATTCAGTTTATTCGTGTACACGCGCGTGCTTGAAAACTTATTCCGGGCAGATTTTGCAAAATCCGAAAATTCGGGTTTTTATCCAGAAATCTGGGTTCTTCGTTCAAGGGATGAAGATGTATGTGTATCTTCAAGTGTTCTTTGAGTTTTATCAAGAACACCTTCAAATCTTCAACAAACCCTAATTTTTTGTTCTTGAAAATTTTTAATTTTCAGATTCGGGGGACCCTTCCTCTAGCGCCAAATTGTTGATAGAATTTCTTAATCGGTGTTTGTTTATGTGGCTCTTTATAACGGATTAATTCTACCAAACAATAATCTTGTGACTTTATATTCTTGGGGAGGGAGAGAGTTTAGAGAGAGAAATATTGCAGTAGTGATTGTATTGATTATGTTTGCATTGTGCTTGAATAGTACAAGAGAGATCTTATTTATAGGTGTGTGAGTGTGAGACGGCACCTTACGAGCCTATATGGCTTCCGGTGTTGACGAGGGTTCCTTACCCTCGTCTTGGTCTCCCACACTGCTTTCTATGTCGCGCCTCGTCCTATTACAATGCCTTATACTAGATGAGCCTCATTAAAAACCTCGCCGTAAACCACCCTTGTGGACAAACCGGACGGAGGGAAAAAGAGCACTCCATCGGGGTCCTACTGACTAAGGGCGAGCTCCCAAGCCTTGCCAGATTCCAGAGTACCGCACAGTGACGGGCCTCGGCAAGGTGAGCTCCGGGCAAGCTCTCCCACAAGCGGGCGAGCTCTGGACCTTCCCCGGGCGAGCTCTGGACATCCCACAAGCGGACGAGCTCTGAAACCGACGTATTAGTTCGCCATGTCAACAAGCGTGTCACATGTGTGAAATGGTAGAAATATAAATAATTTGTTCATAGTTTGGACTATGGACTATTGATTCTTGAATGAGATTTCAATGATTAAATTAATTATGATAGGTTATAATTTCGGGTAATCGAACTTAATTGGGTTCAGGTTTGAATTTTTTAATATTGTGCCCGAAATTTTTGGCACCTAAATTTTGGGCCAAACCCCGATAAACTCAATTTTATGCCACCTTTAGTAGTTTTTTATAACAGGGGTAACTTTTTAAAAATATACATTTAAACTGCATGGTGCACACACAATAGATTTAGAGGGTGTTTGACTAAATTTATTTTAAACATATTATAAGTTCTAGTACCTTATAAGTAGTTTTAAGAGTTTATAAGACGTTATTTTTAAGTAGTTTATAAATCGCTAAAATGTGTTGGCTAATATAGCTTAATAAGTTCTTTCATAATTTATAAAAAAAAAAATTTAATTTAATTTTAGTATAAAATAAAATATTATTTTTTATATGAAGTAGAGGTGTGGAGAGTGGAAGGTCTAGGGTGAGACGGGTTGTGGGGGATGGAAGTGGTTCTTTTTCTTTCTTATAGACATAATATTTTATCAAATATTTTTAATATATTTATTACCTTCTTAATCGCTTATAAATTATTTTAAAAAATTTATAAGCTCAATCAAACATCTTTTTATTTTAAGTAAAGTGGCTAATTGTAAAATACTAGGCTTTTTTTTTTTCATTCTCTAGAGAGATTTATTTTTTTTATTTTTTTTTATCTATCACAATGTTTAAATTTTACAATTCAATACACAATTATTACAATTTTATCATACAATGTCAGACAGCCCTTACTAACGTGATAATGTAAATTAAAAAAAAAAAAGTAAATCTCCTGTGGCTGTGAGATCTTTTTATTATATGGGACCTTCACTTATCTAATAAAATAATATTAAAATTTTATAATATAAGATTTATTTCTTTAAAAATAATAACTAAATTGAACATTATCAAAATATCAAAAATTAATTTACAAATCTCCAAAAAGTCTCAGATTGCAACGTCTAAATTGTGGAAATATAACTTAGTAATAAATTTGTAAATACTAAAAGGATCATCCATCAAATTTAAATATATATTTCTATACTTACCATAACAAAATGTTGGATCAAATTGGGCCAACAAATTGTTGTTTATTTTTTCATAAAAGTTTAAGGATGTATTTGGTATAATTATATGGAATTAAAAGTGTATAGGAATGAAATGAGTATGAAATGAAAGTCACAGTTATCAAATAGCTAAACTAAGGTAGATTTCTTAGTTTCTAGGAATCAAAGTTAGAGTTGAGTCATTCTAATCTAAACACACATTGTGACTTTGATTATCATTACTCACCTCCCAAAAGAGTCAATCAAACGCCCCCTAAAATTTCTAACAAATTTAATTTAACTCAAATTGTAAACTTTAATCTTTTCTCCTTATAGATTCAAGGTTCAACTCCTTGAAATTTCATTTTGAGTAATTTTAAATTATATAGTATTATTTTTTTATTCAAATAATTTATTTTATATATGTATATATTTGTTTATTTTTTATATGTTAATAACAAAATATTAATCAAAAGTTACATATTATTGATTTTAATATAAAAATAATTTTTTTATTTAATATATATATATAATTGAATGATTATAATACATATACATATTATATAAATCAATTGATTAGTCCAATTAATATAACTTAGTTGCGTATAATATTGACGTTTAAATCTACATTATTAATTGAATAATTTTTAATTAAATTATTCTTATTTGAAAAATGTGACAATTTTAAAATTTTAAATTGAAAAAAATCAGATAGATTTAATATTTTTAACTTTAAAGTTTTTACTTTTTTTTATATAATTAATTTATATTTGAGTTATAATATGATAATAGATAAAAAAAAATTATTTATTAAGGTTCTGTTTAAGCTAACATTCAGATTTCTTCAAAAGATGTAATTAGAAGAATGAATGCATATAAAAATAAAAATAAAGACTTTTGGAGTATTACATGTGAAGTTGACAATCAAGATTCTTTACAAAATATAATTTGACAAACGAATGTATATATATATATAAACGTCGAGAAAATATAAAAAATGGTCTTGTAACTTTGTTTAAGTCCAGATTTAGTCTTTTATCTTTTTAATTTCTCAATTATAGTCCTTTTGTTATCAAGAATGGTCATTTCCACCGGAAATTAAAAAAATTGGCCGGAATTTACACCTGTTCCAGGTGAAATATAAAAAAAGGTCATGTAACTTTGTTTGAGTCCAGATTTAGTCCTTTATTTTTTTAATTTCTCGATTATAGTCCTTTTGTTATAAAAAATTATATACTAATTTTAAATTAATTTTTTTTATAAAATATTGAAGGTTATATAATTTTATTTAAAAAATACTTATTTTTTATTTTAAACATGATTATTCATATTTAAATAATATTAAAATCTCCTATTATCTATTTCTGAATATATAAAATTTTACGTGGCTTAATAAAATGTTTCCTACATAACTTTCTAATTTTCTCATAATTTTATATTTTTTAAAATAAAATATGAATAACCGTTGTCCGTTACTTCTTTATCCATCTTCTTTTTAATTCACAAATTTCTCCATCTATTCCATCACTCCATATTTTTAAATATTTTTATTTTTCATCTTAGAAAGATCTTTTTAATAGTTAAAGAATATTAACCGTCATCCATAAATCTCAGTCAACTAAATCCCACTAATTACTCATTTTAAAATTATATATATTATTAATCTCAAATTAAATTATTTATTTATTTTCAAAAAAGAAAATTTCAAATTAAATTATTTATTTTCAAAAAAAATTAATCAATATATTCCAATAAATTAAAAATTTCAAAATATTACGAAACAATGAGTAATTCCATTGACTATTAATATATCCAAAATTAAAATTTTCAAAAAAAAAAATAATCAATATATTACTATGAATTAAAATTTTCAAAATATTACGAAACAATGAGTAATTTCATTGGCTATTAATATTTCCAAAATGAACTTACAATTAAATTTCGAGGGAACAAAAACAATTTCTAATAAAAACAAAATAGAAAAATATTAACTATTTTTGTTAATATTAACCATTAATATTAATAGTCATATATATTTAACCACGTTATAATATTTAAATATGAATAATCATTTATTTTCAAAAAAAAATTAATCAACATGTTCATCTGAATTGAAATTTAAAAAAAATCAACATTTTCGTACGAATCAAAATTTCCAAAATTAAACTTCAAAATTTATTTGTAATAGCATTACAAGCGTAATATATATATATATATATATATATAATTATGTTTTATTATTTATTAAATAATTGTTAAATACTAAATAATTTTTTAGAATATTTTATAAAAAAAAATTAATTTAAAATTAATATATAATTTTTATAACAAAATAACTATAATCGAGAAAATAAAAAGATAAAGGATTAAATCTGGACTCAAACAAAGTTACAGGACCATTTTTTATATTCCTCCTGGAACAGGTGTAAATTCTGGCCAATTTTTTTAATTTCCGGCGGAAAGGACCATTTTTTATAACAAAATGACTATAATCGAGAAATTAAAAAGATAAAGGACTAAATTTGGACTCAAACAAAGTTACAAGACCATTTTTTATATTTTCTCTATAAACGTCAACTAAAGATGGATTTTGGTTGTAGATAAAAATTATTTCCAAATAAAAAAAATGGATAAAAGGGTAAATAAATAAATATTTAGATTGTTGATGGGCGAGCTACCCGAGGCAAATTAGAAGAATCAAGATATCACCTAGGAGGTCGCCCGTGAGCTCGCCAGAGTGCCAAGCGCACCTCCAGGCACCAAGGCGTCAGAGCTCGCCTGAGTGTTCATCTCTGAGCTCGCCCGAGTGTTCACTTCGGGGCTCGTCCATGAGCTCGCCTGTTAGTCGATAGGACCCCGATGGTGCACTCTTTTTCCCTCCGTCCGGTTTATCCACAAGGGTGGTTTACGGCGAGGTTTTTAATGAGGCTCATCTAGTCTAAAGCATTATAGTAGGATGAGGCACGATGTAGGGAGCAGTGTAAGGGACCAGGACGAAGGTTACGGACCTTCGTTAACACCGGATGCCAAATAGACTCGTAAGGTGCCGTCTCACACCCGCATACCTATAAATAAGACCTCTCTTGTAACTACTACACAATTCTCTCACATTTCACACAATTAATATAATCCCTACTGCAATATTTCTCTCTCTAAACTCTCTCCCTCCCCAAGAACATAAAATCACAAGATTATTGTTTGGTAGAATTAATCCGTTGTAAAGCCACATAAACAAACATCGATTAGTAAATTCTATCAACAATTTGGCGCTAGAGGAAGGGTCCCGAGTCTGAAAAATTAAAAAAAAAAATCAAGAACAAAATTTAGGGTTCATTTAAAGATTTGAAGATTTGAAGGTGTTCTTGGTAAAATTCAAGAACACTTGAAGATACACATACGTCTTCATCCCTTGAACGAAGAACCCAGACTTCCGGGCAAAAACCTGAATTTCTGGATTTCACGAAATCTGCCCGGGATAAGTTTTCAAACGCTCGTGTGTACACGAATAAACTGAATTCCGGATAATTCATCACAAGCGAGGCTAGATGAAAACTTACGTAGCTCCACCCAAGCTGGACGACCACCACACCGGCGACCTCCACCACCCCGGCGACCTCCCTCCACCTCGACAACCTTCAGCAAGTTACCCCCTCTGAAATCCAAAAATGGCTAACACTCGAGCCGCCAAGGGACAGGCCTCCGCAGCTGCAGGAAGGTCCAAAGGAGGCGACCAAAACCAGGCCGAGGCGGAGACCTCACGCCAGGTGGTGGAGACCTCACAACCACCTCCCCAGAAGAGCACCGCAGCTCCGCGACCTCCGCGAGTTGTGGTGACCCAGGAAGACTTGGCCCCCGCCCTGAGGGACCTGGCTAGCAACCCCAACGAGCTCCAGCGCACTATCGCAACCTTACAAAGGTTGCAGCAGAGGAAGCAGGGCGAGCTCGCCCTGGTACCCAGGCGAGCTCTAGCCACCGAGGCCCGGGAGCAGACCAGGCCCACCCAGGGCACCCAGACCAGGGGGATTACAGTTCCCTCCCCACCGAGCAGGAGGCGAGCTCATCACAAGCTCGCCAGCTAGGGAGAGGACCGGTAAGGCCAGGATGGTGGAGGAGGATCCCGCTCCTTACACCGGAAGGGAGTCGGCCAACACCGGGGCATCTGGCACCCACCAATCACAGAGGAGAGAAGTCCTCCAAGGCCGCCTGGGCCCGAGATACGAGGAGAATGAGCGTACGGCGGCCCCAGCTGCGTCTCACGGGGACTCCGATCAGCAACAGCGCAGATCCGCCCACGAAAGGTTGAGGAGGCCCGCCACTGACCGGCTAGGCCCCCGTGGCGGACGTCAATTCTAGCCCGCCACTGAGAGGTCACCCCAGAGTGAGGCACCTCGGGGACGTGTGTCCGCGAGACGCACGACCTTTGAGCAACCTCCGCCGGAGGTGACCCGTGATGACGAGCTGGCCTCACTGAAAAAGGCTGTCGAAATGCTACAAGCTCAAGTAGCAGCCAAGTCTGGCGGACCTGACGCCACGACTCTCCCCACATCTCCATTGGCACCTGTCATCCTCCGCGCACCGGTCCAGAAGAAAATTCAGTTCCCGACGATGTCCGCGTACGAGGGCGAATCTGACCCGAAAGTCCACCTGGCCAAGTACACGGACTTCATGATTTCGGTTGGCGCCACCGACTCCACCCAGTGTCGGAACTTCCCCTCTGACCCTAGGGGATCAAGCTCACCGCTGGTTCTCTTCACTCGCCCCGGGGTTAATATGCTCATTTGGCCAACTCTCGCGGGAATTCCTGGCCCACTTCTCGGGGTTCGGATCCTACCTTACCCAGAAGCACCGACTCGCCAACATCCATCAAGGCGAGAGTGAGACCGACCAGCAGTACCTGGAAAGGTTCGACAGAATCCTGCTAGAAGGCGAGCCGGTGAGCGAGGACACCAAGGTCATCGCAACGATGGCCAGACTCAAGAGGGGCACCGATCTCTAGAAGGAGATGCACCTCGCATGCCCCAACACTTACGGTGAATTCCGTCATAAGGCGGGGGTGTTCGTGGCCATGCAGAAAGCACTGCTCAAAGAAGTTGGTGCCCACGAAGAAAGGAAACCCTACGGGAAGAAGTCCGGGGGCGCCTACAAAGCCCCCCGGAACTTAAAGGCCTTTGGCGAGGGAGGCTAGCTCAAGGAAAAGCTCAATCAGGTCCTCACTGTCTCTGTTGACCACATCTTCACTGCCGTCAAAGGCAAGGCCATCCTGGAGGAGCCAAGGCGGATCCGCTAGGACCGCACGAAGCTCAACCCCAACAAATTTTGTGCCTACCATCAGGTCATCGGTCACTTCACCAACGAATGCCGAGACCTCCTCAAACAAATCTGGAAATTTTACGAGGACGGAAAGCTGGCCGAGTTCGTGAAGAAGGCCCCAGCTAAAAGGTCAAGGTTCGAGAGGAGGGCTACCTCCGATGATGAGGAGGAGGAAGCAGACCAACCTGGTCCCCACAACAGACGGAGGGCACCTCCCCAGCCTCAGTAAAATATGGAGCCTACCCGGGAACTCTTAGTTCTCGAGGAGGAGATCGGAGCTGCCGGAGGTCTCCAGGACGGAGGATCCTCCATGTCCAAGAGAAAGAGGAAGGCCGAAATCCGGGCCATAAACCAAGTCCAGGAGGGCAGCTCCGGCCCCAAGACCATCTTACAGCTTACTGATGGGATGACATTTTCCTCAGCGGACCTGGAGGGGGTACTGATGCCCCACAACAACTCGTTGGTGATAACCGCCAACATCATGAACGTCCGAGTTCACAGGCTACTTGTGGACACCGGCGCGTTCACCAACATTCTCTTCAAATCCACCTTAGATGCCTTAGGTGATTTTGAGTCGTATTTGGAGCCTAGCAATGCTAGGATAGTGGGGTTCGGAGAAGCTGTAACCGTCCCCCTAGGCAGTGTTAGGTTGAGCGTCTAGTTTGTATCGGCCGAGGATCCCGAAAGGAGACTGACTAGGCTCATAAATTTCCTAGTTGTCGACCAGCAGTCCTCCTACAACGAGTTCCTTGGCCGTCCATTTATTAATGAATTCAAAGTGGCTTGTTTGACCTACTACTACTGTTTAAAATTCCCAACTCCAAAAGGTGTCGGAACTATAAAAGGTGACCAGAAAAAGGCCCGAGAGTGTTTACTCCAAATCAAAGACAGCCGGGTCAAGAAGTCTGTTACACAGGTCCACATCCTCAAAGAGGACGTACAGATTCCTACAGACGAGCCAAACATCCTAGACGTCATCTCAGTCAAAACTGAGATGATGGAGATAGGCGATTTTTCTGAAATCAACTAAGGCACTGGACCTGTGCAAGACACACAACCGACACCAATGGAGAACTTGGAAGAAACCCAAGTGTTGAGACCTGCGGAGGGATCAGTACCTGCGCAGGAGCTGCAACCTGCTCCCATGAAGGTGGTTGATGAAGCCCAAGATGGGGGACCTGCGGGAGGTCAAGAACCAGCACCAATGGACGTTGACCCAACTCCCCAAGTCACCGCACCATCCCGAGTTGACAAACCACTGGAGGTGCTCACAGCTGATGAGCCCGCCCGAGCTGAAAGCCAACCCGATGACCTCGAACCGCGCATAGGTCACGAGTCTGCGCAGATGTCACAAGAGGAGTGGGACGAGTTCATCAGCGACCCGAGGTGGAAAAGTCAAAAGAGAAAAGCCACCCCCATGGAAGAATTGACGGCACTCCCGGTGGACCCGGAAAGGGACTTAGAACTTTTCATTGGTTCTGAGTTACCTGAATCGTACCGGTCGAGGATGGAGCTGTTCTTAATGACCAACCTGGACGTGTTTGCCTGGTCCCACGAAGACATGACGGGGATTCCATTAGAACATGCCTGCCACAGACTTAACATAGATCCGACGAGGAGACCCATACGCCCAAAGCGGAGGAAGTATGGACTAGACAAGTACGCAGCTCTAACTGTTGAGGTGGAGAAGTTGTTAGATAACAAACTCATCAAAGAAGCATTGTGTCCACAGTGGGTCGCGAACCCCGTCTTGGTAAAGAAACACAATGGGACGTGGAGACTCTGCATTGACTTCACGGACCTGAACAAAGCATGCCCGAAGGACAACTTCCCACTGCCTCACATCGACCAGCTGGTCGATAGCACCGCAGGCCATGAGATGATGACATTCATGGACGCTTTTGCGGGCTATCACCAGATAGCTCTGCACCCAGATGACCAGGAACATACGGCGTTCTACACCAACAAGAATATGTATTGCTGGGAAAGGATGTCATTCGGACTCATCAACGCCGGAGCCTCCTACCAAAGATTGGTGAACAAAATATTTGACCAACACATTGGCGAATCCATGGAGGTGTACGTGGATGACATAGTTGTCAAGAGCCTGAGAAAGGAGGACCACCTGACCACCTAAAACAGACCTTCGACATACTGCGCCACTACAACATGAAGTTAAACCCCAAAAAGACCAGCTTCGGCGTACACTCCGGAAAGTTCCTGGGACACCTAGTTAGCCAGCGTGGAATTGAGGTCAACCCAACACAGGTCCAATGCATAATCGAGATGGGTATACCCGATTCCGTCCAGAAAATTCAAAGGTGGACTGGGTGCATGGCAGCCCTGAACAGATTCATCTCCAGGTCCGGCGACCGAAATCATCCGTTCTTCGAGGCAATTAAGGCAAACACACGGAGGTACAAAGAGGCGGCCAAAGCCAACAAGCTCCACCTCAAAAACCATTTCGTTTGTACAAGTGAATGCCAACGAGCCTTCGAGGACATCAAAACGTACGTGGCAGATACGCAGATCCTGTCAAAGCCGATACCTGGAGAGAAGCTGTATCTATACCTAACCGCGTCGGAGGTGGCCATCAGTTCCATCCTGGTCCGAGAAGAGGCAAAAACACACCTACCAGTGTACTACGTGAGCCAAGTCCTACACGAAGCTGAGTTGCGGTACACCCCAACAGAGAAATTGGCTCACGCACTGGTAATGAGTGTTAAAAAACTGAGGCCTTACTTCTTTGACCACCCGGTAGAGGTACTGACAACGTTCTCACTACGTCAAATACTATAGCGCCCAGACACCACCGGACGCCTGCTGAAATGGTCACTAGAGATCAGCCAATACGGTATAACCTACGCACCCCGAACAGCGATCAAGGGACAAGCACTTGCCGACTTCATCGTCGAGCTAACTTTCCCACAAGATCCGACGAGGGGGCGTATAGCTCTGTGGCATCTCTACGTGGACGGATCATCAACCAGCGTAGCAGCAGGCGCCGGCGTGGTCCTGATCAGCCCAGATAGACAAGTCTTCACCTCCGCAATCTGGTTTGACTTTCGAGCAACCAACAACGAGGCGGAGTATGAAGCGTTGATAGCAGGACTTAGGCTATCATTAGCTGTAGGGGTAACCAATCTTCAAGTTTTTGGAGATTCCCAGCTAATAATATCCCAAGTCCGGGGGGAATACGAGGCAAAAGACCAGCAGATGATGACCTACCAGAAGATAGCCGCGCATCTGATCTCGATGATTACGCAGGTTTACATCAATCAGATACCGCAGCTAGAAAACACACAAGCAGATGCTCTAGCCCGGCTAGCTACTAGCAACGGCGAAGCCAAATTCACGGAGGTTGTGATCACCACACTGAAAAACCCCTCGACGTCCGATTACAAGGTAAATCAAACCTCGAGTGGGGGGCAGGAGGACAGCGAAGATGGTGAAGATTGGTGCACCCCAATCCAAAAATATTTGACAGATGGAACAACCCCCGTAGACACCTGGGAAGCCAGCCGGCTAGCAAAGCAAGCTGCCAGATATACGCTGCTGGATGGCCAACTCTATAAACGTGGATTCTCTCTACCCCTACTCAAGTGCCTAACTAGGAATCAGGGGTCCGAAGTGTTAGAAAAAATTCACGAAGGGATTTGTGGGAGTCACGCTGGGGGGCAAGCATTGGCATACAAGACGATCAGGCAGGGCTACTACTGGCCCACTCTTCGCAAAGATGCCATCAGCTTCGCTCGAAGGTGCAGAAAGTGCCAACTTTTTGCACCGAACATCCACTCCCCAGCTAACCAATTGAAGTCGATTTTTAGCCCGTGGCCTTTCGCGAAATGGAGAATCGACTTGATCGGCCCATTTCCACCTGGTAGAGGGGGTGTAAAGTTTGCTGTTGTAGCAGTAGACTACTACACTAAGTGGGCTGAGGCCGAAGCTCTCACAACAATAACCCAAGAGAGGATGATCAGCTTCATATGGAAGAACCTGATCTGCAGATTCGGGCTTCCGCAGTCGGTCATCACTGATAATGGAAGGCAGTTCGATGGACAGAAGTTGAGGGACTTCTGCAGTTCATGGAACATCAAGAAGCACTACTCGACTCCATATCATCCCCAGTCGAATGGCCATTTCGAGGCGGTGAACAAGATTCTGAAACACATATTGAAGCTCCGCCTCGAAGAAAAGAAAGGGAGCTGGGCAGACGAACTCCCGGAGGTCCTATGGTCTTATAGAACTTCCTATAGGGCCAGCACCGGGGAGACCCCGTTTGCCCTAGCCTTCGGGACTGAAGCCGTAGTCCCGGTTGAAGTCCAGAACAAGACTTGGAAGGTGGTGGGGTATGATGAAGAGAAGAATGATGAAGCCCTGACAGTAGAGAAGGATCTGATCGAAGAAACCAGAGCTTCGTCAGAAATGAAGAACGCCACCTACAAGCGCAGAGCAGAAAAGTATTACAACTCTCAGGCCCGAGACCGAAAATTCAAGGTCGGAGACCTGGTGTTAAAAAAGAAATTGATGGCCCCACCGGGTGTATTCGGTTCAAATTGGGAAAGACCGTTCCGGGTCACCGCAGCCTGGCCAAACGGTACTTATGACCTAGAAGACGCGAAAGGTAAAACTTCGTCATATACATGGAGCGCGGCACATCTAAAGAAGTTCTACCAATAGACTAGGATCCTGTAATAGACTAGTCGAAGGTTTGCATCAGAAATGTCGATAGCAACCAATGTAAATTACGCTGCTATAAAAAGTCAGAAAAATTCAGAAAAATTCCCAAGTGTTTGGACCTGTGCAGCTCTCTAACCAGGCGAGCTGCACCAGGTCGCCCACTGCTCCAGGGAGCTCGCCAAGCCCAGCTCGCCCATGTACTCATAAATCCGCAATGCGCAAGGACCAAGGTCCCAAGCGTTGTAATTAAATAGCTCGAAGGCAAAGGCCAAAGTGCCCAAGGTCGCGAAGTTACCCTTCTTAAAGGGTTGCTAAGCACCTACTGCCATAAGTTAGGAAAATTTGCGAAAAAGATAAAAAAACGTCTAAGGCAAGGTTCATGAAACCCAATGGCCCAACGTGAATCAATCGAAGTGCAATTCACGGCCCTAAGTGGCATAAGACGAAGAATACGCACTCTCAAAACAGAGGTACAATTCGTAGTCGTAAGTGAGGTAAAACGAACGATTCGCTTCTCAAAGTAGAATAAGACGAACAATTATGTACCGGAAAAATAAACAAGAACGAGCTATTTAAAAAATTATAACGTAAAAGTGCAAAGACGTAAACGACAAAAGTTGGACAAAAAATGCTCGACTTATATTCAAAAGATACTTAAGAAATTTTCAAGTAAAAAATATACTTGAAAAAATCCTAAGTATGGGTAGCGATGCTGGCCACAAAGGCCGACCAGCTAGCCATCTTTGGACTACAAAAAGCTCCTTCTGGGCGAGCTGCACGTGCCCGGCGAGCTAAATCTACTTAAACAAAAAGCAAAAGCTACAAAAACGGAGCTCCTTCTGGGCGAGCTCCACAACCCGGCGACCTACTAAAACTGAACTACGAAAGCAACAGAAAGGCCAGCCTAGGGCTCGGGATCAGCGACCTCTGGAGCTGGGACAACCTGGCTGATGGGAAGGGCAAGCTCGACATCCGAAGTGATGTTCCCAGAGAGCCCGCTGGTGTCGAGTTCGCTTATGTTGATCATCGCGTTCCCAAAGGCCTCCTGCATTTGCTCCAATGTCGGCGGGACCTCACCTCCAACATCCCCCTCGGCATCCCCCAGCCTCCCGGGCAAGGTCGGCAGTCAAGACCTGCTTCGTCCGGATGATGTTGAATTTTTTACGAGCAGCGTCAAGATTGATCCAATAGCCCGCGAGGTCCCCGATGTTTAGCTCCGTGCCAGGGGGGATCGTGGACTTCTCCAAGCAGTCTTCGAACTCGCTGACAAGGGCTTCCCACTCACTATCATTATTGATCCGCGCCCATTGGAAGGAGCGGATAACTTCAGCAAAACATAGCACGTAGCCCTTGTCAGTGGCGACCACCTCAGCGAGCTCCAATGCCTCAGGTGTGATGGCGGCATCGGAGCGACTCTTAAGCTCGGCGATCTCTAGGGCCTTGGCGGCGACCTCGTCCCGTAACCTCTGGCACTCCTCTGAATTTCCCCGGCTCTGGTCCCGAAGGAGCCCTACCTCAACCCGGGTCAGGGCGAGCTCCTCGTCCCGGGTAGCAAGTGTTCGGTGAGCTTCCTCGAGCTCGGCCTGTTGCTGGCGGAGGTCGGCTTGGAGTTTCTCAGCTTTTTTGACAGCGAGCCGCTCCGCCTCTAGTGAGGCCTTCGCCTTGTTTTCTGCACTCGCAAGCTCCTCGAGAGCCTTTTTCCGCTCATCACCCACCTTAGTGAGCGCTTTCTTCGTGTCGTGGCGAGCTCTGTCCACGGCGGCGATCTCATCGGTGACGAGCTGGGCCGCCGCCATTGCTGCACAAGCATAGTGCATCGCCAACCTCGCCTTGTCGGCAGGCTTTTGCCGCTCGATCATGGTGAGCTCCGAGCCGGAGAGGTACTTGGGGGCCTCAGTGAAAATCCGGCGAGCTGACCCCTCTGGAAGATCCCTCGACGAGCTCAGGGCCTTGCACCGCTCGGCGGTGTGGAGAGATTCAGGTCGCTGCGGGAGCTCGGCGGGAGTATACCTGCAAACACTCAAATCAGTTAGCGGAAATCATGAAAATCACAATGGCTTCCAACTTCAAAAGAGGTCTCCCACTTACTCGAACCTATCAGGGTTGAGCCCGAGAAGGGTATCATCCCGGATAGGGACCCCATAAGGAGACGACGAGGGCGCACTCTGAGGAGTTGGAGGCGCTTGTGAAGGTTGAGTCATGAGAGCTCGCCCTGACCCTGCTTGGGTTGATCCGGAGCCTCCCCGGCCGCTGTGCTCGACGGAGCCACCCTCAGTCCTAACTCGCTTGGTGAGGCGAGTTTCTTCTTCACTAACTCGCGAGTCATCCCCCCGGTGGAGAGTTCGCTTTGCCTAGTGAGGCGGAGGGGGCTGGGTGCCCTGTTCAGGATTTGAACCTCGACCCGCCCCTTTCTTAAGGCCGGCGACCTTCTCCTTTGGTGGGGGAGGCGCCGAGGTCCTTTGAGAGCCAGAGCCCCCAGCCTTGTCGGCGGCCTTGGCGAGCTCCAGTTTCTTTGTCGCGTCCAAGACGGCCCCCGAGGGGATACGTTCCCTTCCCGGATGAGGTTTACCCATCCTCAGCTGTCGGGCTAAGAAGTGGTAGGCTTCAGGAACTTCAATGGGCGGGAGCTCGGCAGCGGGACCTACACCTGCATGATAAATGATAAGTAAGTCCGGCGATCTCAACGTACGAGGCAACGAGCTGTGGAAACTTCTGAATGGAAAAGTTTAAAACCTTGAGCAGCGAGGTGGTGTGGCGAGGTGATGAGGCCGGCGAGCCTGCGACAGTGATGTTGGCACAAATGTTCGATCTCGCGATCTTTCTTTTCTCGCAAACAATACACTGTCCGCACAAACTCGAAGCCAATTGAAATCTCCAGCTTCCTGCGGCTCGACCTGTGGCGCTTCAAACCTGCAAAAAGATAGATTAGGTCAGTAATCTAATCCGACGCACACACACTAAGGTACGCCACCTACAGCTCGCCTCCCCGTAAGTCTCAGGAGTATGGATGCGCCCTCCGCGACCATTAGAAGCCCGCCAATCTCCCCCGATAAAGAAGAACTGCTCCTTCCAGTCCCTGATTTTATTGGGGAGGTCGCCCAAGAATTTACCCCCCGGGCGAGCTTGGAAAGAATAATATCATTTCCCCTCCCTAACCTGCCGGATCACATTGAAAAGCTCGTTAATCTCCGCCGTACTTAGTCGATTTTTATAGCTCTCAAGGCCGAGAACGGTCAAAGCTACCAACAGGTTACTCCATGCGTTCGGAGTTAGCTGTGTAATGGCGAGGCCCGTGTCCGCCAGAAACTGCCCGATGATGGGGTGAAGGGGCAGGGTGAGCCCGGCCTTCAGGGTGTGATAGTTGATGACTGCAAGTCCGGCAGGGGGGAGGTCGGCTCGCTCCTTCTCCTCGGCGGCATACATAAATATATCCAACGGAATACGGAACCGCTTTCGAATATCCGGGAGGGCAAACTCGCTGACGATGCTCTCCACCCCGTTTGCTTTGAGGTCGGATTTGCCAGTGGCCTTTCGGATCGGAGCTCACCGGGGTATGGGGAAGCTCGCCCCGTGGGCTCTCACATATTCATTCCAGTCGAAGTCATTCACGACCTCGGCGGGGATTTGATGTTCCAGAAGCTTGGGAAAGGGAAAGTCGATAAAACAGAGATATTCATAAGTGACCTCCGTCCCCGTATCCTCGCCGACCTCTTCATCGACCTCGCGGGCTAGCTCGCTCGCAATGTCGCTGGCCCCAACCCCGGCAACCTCCCCCTGGGTTTCGATCTCGGTGACCTCTTCTTCATTCGGGGCCATGGCTCCCCCCGAAGCTCGCTCGGAGTAATCCCAGAGTTCGCGGATTGGGGACTGCTCGCCGGAATCGGTAGCCCGCTCACCGGGGTCAGGATGAACCGACCCCAGGAGCTCGCCACTGTCCAAGGGAGTGTCAGAACTCGCCCCAGAGCCCGAGGAGATGATCACAGGTGCCACTTGGGGGTTTGGAGAGTCATCAGTCATTAGTTCTTTTCCCAAATCACGATTCGGAGGGGTGCGGCTCGAAGAATTCTCAGACATGGTATAGGCGTCGCCAGAAAATTTCGGTTTTCAACGAAAAGAATTTGAAACAAGAAAGGGGAAAAATCCAGATTTCTACCTTGAAGGATGCTCGGAGACATGTCGGGAGCGGAGAAACGGTCACCAGAAATGCGCTCTGAAAAATGAGGAAGCAAAGTGAGGTATTACCTTAGTTTCGGCTATTTATAAATGTGGGACGCGGGCTCGAATTTCCCGAAAGACCAGGGGCCTCTTTGTAAAGAATTCGTAAAGTTATTATTTTGGGCGCGAGAAACAACACTTATAAAGACGTACGTGACTCCTCGGATTCCACCCACGTCGACTCGAGAGATCACCTTGCAGGAGCTCGCACGAGAGTTCGCATGCCAGCTCACCTACACATGTCATGAGTCATGATGAAGGCGAGCTGGGGGGCAATTGTTGATGGGTGAGCTACCCGAGGCAAATTAGAAGAATCAAGATATCACCTAGGAGGTCGCCCGTGAGCTCGTCAGAGTGCCAAGCGCACCTCCAGGCACCAAGGCGTCAGAGCTCGCCTGAGTGTTCATCTCTGAGCTCGCCCGAGTGTTCACTTCGGGGCTCGCCCATGAGCTCGCCTGTTAGTCGATAGAACCCCGATGGTGCACTCTTTTTCCCTTCGTCAGGTTTATCCACAAGGGTGGTTTACGGCGAGCTTTTTAATGAGGCACATCTAGTCTAAGGCATTATAGTAGGATGAGACACGATGTAGGGAGCAGTGTAAGGGACCAGGACGAAGGTTACGGACCTTCGTCAACACCGGAAGCCAAATAGGCTCGTAAGGTGCCGTCTCACACCCGCATACCTATAAATAAGACCTCTCTTGTAACTACTACACAATTCTCTCACATTTCACACAATTAATACAATCCCTACTGCAATATTTCTCTCTCTAAACTCTCTCCCTCCCCAAGAACATAAAATCACAAGATTATTGTTTGGTAGAATTAATCTGTTGTAAAGCCACATAAACAAACATCGATTAGTAAATTCTATCAACATAGATTAAATTATATATATATAGTATGTTGTTACCTTCCAAACTTATATTACTTAATATTGTTGATTTTTCTACATTAATATTCCAAAAAGTTACGTTCCTCATTTTGCTACCCTCCTTAAATTATGGTCATAAAAAAAATTCCATAGTTTAGACATAGAAAAACTTCCGAAGATAAAAATCTATAATAATCATAGTGTAAAAGGAGAAATGTAAAAAAAATTATGTATAGATAAAATAAATAAAACTAATTTATTATGGGATAACACGATAACTAAAATAAACTAACGACATATTCATTTTATATTTACGGACCATGAAAATGCAGGGGTAATATACAAGTATATATATATATATATATGTGTGTGTGTGTGTGTGTGTGTGTGTGTGTGTGTGTGTGAAAAGAACTGATATGAGATCGACTCATGATATAAGACTAATATAAATATGTTACTTATCACTTTTAAAAAATATATTATCATTTTTTATTAATTTTATCAAATTTTGAAAATAATACTCTTTCCGTCACCTTATAAGTTGTTCATAACTTTTGGACACTAATATTAAGGGTAAAAAAAATATTGATATAGTACATGTGATGTAATGTGATTGAGTAAAGTGAAAAAGAATAAGAATACTGTAAAAATTATTAAAAATAATAATAATAAAGTGAATAGTAATTTTTACTAAAAAAATAAAAAAACAAATAAGGAACAGACCAAAATGAGCGATTTATAGTGAAACGGAAAGAGTAACATTTTAGTTTTTATTAATAAATAACTGATATCATGTCGTAAAATAATTTCACACGAGACCTTATTTTATATATAAATGATAATATATACAAGCTTTAAATTGTCATATTTTCCACAATTTATTTTGTTGTTTTCCCAACTCTTATCTACACTCGTAACTTCTTTTGTCTCTTCCAATTTTCAAAAATAGAAATAAAGCGCTCTCACCACTCTCCCTTCCTTCTTCTCTCATGCAATTCCCGCTCTCCTCTCTGCTCCGCGACAAATGGACCTCCGCCCTTTCTCTCTCCTCCTCCTCCTCCTCCTCCTCTCCCTCTCTCTCTCCTCCGCCGACGACACCTCCGCCCTCACCCTTTTCCGCTCCCAAACCGACGTCCACGCCGCCCTCCTCTCCAACTGGACCGCCTCCTCTGCATGCGCAGCCAACTGGTTCGGCGTAAAGTGCACCAACAACCGCGTCACCGCCCTCTCCCTCCCTTCCCTCAACCTCCGCGGCCCCATTTCCGCCCTCTCCGCCCTCGATCAGCTCCGCCTCCTCGACCTCCGCCGTAACCGCCTCAACGGCACCCTCGCTCCCATCACCCAATGCTCGAACCTCAAACTCCTCCATCTCGCCGCCAACGACTTCTCCGGCGAATTGCCGCCTGAATTACCTTCCCTCCACCGCCTTCTCCGTCTCGACCTCTCGAACAACAACCTCCGCGGCCCAATTCCGTCGCAGCTCTCCAATTTATCCCGATTGATCACTCTGTACCTAGACAACAATGAATTCACCGGCACAATCCCTAATTCCCTCGCTTCCCTTCCGCAGCTCAATCAATTAAACCTGTCGAACAACGAACTCTCCGGAACGCCGCCGAAGAGCTTAATTTCCCGGTACGGCGTGAGCAGCTTCTCCGGCAACGAAGGGCTCTGCGGGTTTAGCCCTTTCCCCAATTGCTCACTTACCAGTGGGCCCCAGCCTTCCCAAATCGTGCCCTCAAACCCCACCTCCCTCCCATCACAATCGCCCAATTCAATCTCCGAATCACCAGACAAGCAGCACAGGAAACTCAGCAATGGCGCCATCACAGCTCTGATCGTCGCGAATTCAGTTCTGATATTCATAATCGCACTTTCCGCAATTGCGTACTGCTGCGCGAGATCAAGGGCCACAAATTCAACGGCGGGCAGTGAGATCGGGAAGAGGAGGAGCAGCTCATCAAGCGAAACAAAAGTGCATTCCAGCAATCTAGGTGGGGAGAGCGATGGCACAGCCGCTACTGATAAGAGCAAACTGGTGTTTTTCGACCGGAAGAAGCAATTCGAGCTGGAGGATCTGCTCCGGGCATCGGCGGAGATGCTGGGGAAAGGGAGTTTGGGGACTGTTTATAAGGCTGTGCTTGATGATGGAGCCATTGTGGCTGTAAAAAGGCTGAAAGATTCAAACCCTTGTGCGAGAACAGAGTTCGAGCAGTATATGGATGTCATTGGGAAGCTTAAACATCCCAATGTGGTGCGATTCAGAGCTTATTACTATGCAAGAGAAGAGAAGTTGCTTGTTTATGATTATCTACCTAATGGCACCTTACATTCTCTGCTTCATGGTATCAAATGCTAATTCACATTCTCTGTTGCCAATTATCTGTCTGATTTTAGGATATCAAATGACTACTTTCTTACTCTTATTTGTTACTTCTTGATGATATGATAATTAGGATTCTTGTTTTTGATCATAGGGAATAGAGGGCCAGGGAGGATTCCATTGGATTGGACTACAAGAATATGCTTGATATTAGGGGCTGCAAGAGGGTTAGCAAGAATTCATGAGGAATATGGTGTTTCAAGAATCCCTCATGGGAATGTGAAATCATCCAACATTTTGCTCGATAAGAACGGCAACGCTTGCGTTTCTGATTTCGGGCTGTCGTTGCTTCTGAACCCCGTTCACGCCGTAGCTAGATTGGGAGGGTACAGAGCACCGGAGCAAGGGGAGATCAAGAGACTTTCGCAGAAGGGCGATGTGTACAGCTTCGGGGTTGTGTTGCTGGAAGTGATCACTGGGAGGGCTCCCTCCCAGCATCTTTCTCCACAGGCTAAGGGGAAGGAGATGGACTTACCAAAATGGGTGCAATCGGTGGTGAGGGATGAGTGGACGGCTGAAGTTTTTGATCAAGAACTGTTGAGGTATAAGAATATTGAGGAGGAGTTGGTGTCCATGCTGCATGTTGCTATGGCTTGTGTGGTTCAACAGCCGGAGAAGAGGCCTACGATGAGTGAAGTTGTTAGAATGATAGAGGAGATTAGGGTGGAGGATTCTCCGATGGGCGACGAATCTCGTAGTTCGCTCTCACCGTCGATTGCCACCACCGAAGATGCATTGGCCTGAGTTGGTGTTAGCCACCGGTTTGCAATGTCTTATTGCTAGTTTTTTCTTGTTCTAACTTCTTCACTTGAGGAGATGAGTTTTTTTTTTTTAAATTGTTGTTTTTCTTTGTGATATTTTAATTCATGTTTTTAGTTATGTTAATCATTGTGCTGTGCTGTGCTGTGAATGCTTACGTTCAAGTACTTTTTATTAAGTAATTGCTATTATATGAATTAAATAGTAGTAATAATTATAATTATTAAACAAAAATAATATGCATTTAAAATACATGATATATAATTATAGGGGAAATTTATATATAGATTCAAAAAAATCACTATATTTAAAAATAGGTTCATAATTTTTGCACAGAAGCATATTTTTTTTCTACACAGAATCTATTTGTAAATATAGTGATTTTTTTGAACCTATATGTAAATCACCCTAATTATAATTATTAAACAAAAATAATATGCCTTTAAAATACATGATATATTTGGTGTATAAAAAATTTATTCGTAACTACAAAATGCATTTTCTTAATTTCAATGCTTAATGTGAAATAATTGCATTAATATTAGATTCTATTATAATTTAAATTACAATCTTTTTTAAAATTATATTTTTAACAAAAAATTTAAATCTTGTTAAAAAGAAAAAAAAAAACAGCTTTTAACTTAACGTGGTTTTGACAATTAAGACATATGAGTTATGACATACTTGATACTATCTGTCACCTACATGACAACATTCTATTGTTTAATAATGCTCCAATTATTTTATTTTACTTTTTGACAATTAATATTTACAAGTAGATTTGTTTCTACTCGTTGCCTACTAAGTATCTACGTGATAACGACCCAACTAAGTATCTACGTGATAAGGACCCACAAAAAATTTAAACTGTGTGGGTGAAGTTTTTAAAATTAAATTTTCAAATTCCATATATTTATCCAAAATCATTTCTAATTTCATTTCACACTGTGAGTAGTCAAATTTGGGCAGATCACGATCAAACAAAACAATTAAACTTGAACATTTAACATAACCTGAAATTGCATAGAGATGAAAAATTAAGTCACGTCTGAAAGTGACATAGGTTTAAGGTAACTAGGATCTCCAATTTCGTACAAAGGTAAGTATATGTTAGAATTACCGTATATTATATCAAAACTTAAGAGTGATTGAGAACACAGAATTGAGTATAAAGCTCACAACATCTCTAAACAATTAATTCAACAAGTTAATAAAGTAAGAATCTATCAATCAAAAAATAATAATTAAATAAGAATCCTTATAAAGAAAAGTTGACTCAACTATAAATTAGGGATTTAAAAATTTTGAATTCTTACATTACAAAAACCACACCTCCAAAATTGTGTGCTTGAATTATATCATTTGCATAAATGTAAATTATTTTATAAGTTGTTGCCACCTAGGAGATAGACAAAGACTATCTTAATTGTCAAAAAAATTATTAAATTAATTTTTTTTAACAAAATTAAAAAAGTCACCTGAAAATGTAATTTAAAAAAATATTATAATTTCAATCGCTATTAAGCTCTTAATAGAATATAATTTTCTTAAAAATTGAAATTATAATATTATAATGTATAATTCAAATTTTTTAATCCCTAATTTATAGTTGAGGCAATTTTTTAATAAGAATTCTTACTTTATTTACTAGTTGAATTAATTATTTGCTGCGTAATTTCAATTTTTAGATAATGTTAAATAATATAATTTCATTCGCTATTAGGAAATTAAATTGCAATTAGTCATTTAGATTTTTTACCTCGTAATTTAAATTTTTTTATCGATTGTTGTCACATGGGTGATAGACGAAGACAATCCAATTGTAAGTCTTAATTCCCAAAAAATTAACAAAATTAAAATATTCAACTGAAAATGCAATTTCAAAAAATATTATAATTTCAATCGCTATTAAGGTATAAAAATTTCTTAGGGGGCGCTTGTTTCAAATTATTCAATGGTAATTGAAATAAAATTTTATTTTTCTTTTTCTTCTTTACCCTTACATATATTGATCAATGAGAGTTTGTATTAATGGTGATTACATCATTAGTGTTGTACACTAATTTTGGAATAAGTTGACAAAAAAGAAAGTTGTTGATTGTGATATGGGGAATTGATTAAGGAGGATAATTATATGATGACACGAGGGTAATCAAATGGGAGTAATAATTATCTTATTTAGAAGGAAAATCAATATTATTTACCTCATTGATTCTCATTATCTACTATAACTAGTATATATGTATTCTCACTTCCATTACCATCAAAAAAATTTCATATCAAGCGTCCCTTAAGTATTTCAATTCACTATACTAACACAATATGAAAATTACGAGTAAATATTTATGCTTATTGTGTTCGCATTGATCATATTGTAACTTGTCCATGTCAACCAGTTTATATTTAAAAAGGAAATGATATGATAGATGATATATAATTATATTAGAATTTTTTTTATCGCGTATTACCACGTAAGATGAATTTTCATGTCATGTGGTAAACACTACTATATATTTCCAAATTATATATTTTCTTATAGTGTCACATCATGTTTCATTGTGTCTACATAAATTTTGAAAAAGGTACAAATAAATAGATCAAAAAAGTGCCCGTACCAGCAAATACATTTAAAGAGCAAGTATCACATGCGCAACTTATAATTCAAGTTTATTTTTAAAAAATTAAAATAATTTATTATTGAAAAGTTACAAAAATTATTATTAAAAAGTTACATTATGAAATAAAACTTTTCAGTAATAACATGTGTAAGTTTTCAGTAGTATTTTGTGTAACTTTTAAAAAATGAACTTGAGTTGCACCGTGTAACTGGTACATACAAGACTTATCCAGATTTTCAAAATATATAGGCAGGTGTATATATTTTATCGGGTTAAGATTATTTTCCCATCTATATTATATCACTTATTTCAATTTACAACATTTGTTTTTTTCTTATCAGATTGCAATTCGTACTAAGAAAATTTTACAGAATGCTACCTAAAGTGAATTTTTATTCTTTTTTTTTTTTACAGTGCAGTATTTGTTAAGATTATACTCGTCATTCCATATTATTTATCTACTTAATTTATATTATAATTATTAATTATTAAAAATTGACCATAAAAAATATAATTTTTATAGAACGACGATAACAGAATTGGAATTCGATTAATAATTTAAATCGGACTCTATATATTAATGTATATAGACGCAAAACTGAGAACTTTCTCTATAACAGAACATGAACTTTTTTCAATATTTTTGTATATACCATTGTTAATTATATCAGACCATATATATCTTTGTGTGTCATCTCTCAACTCTTCCTGTGAGAAACAAGATTTTCTTTTATCCGCATCGATTTTTATGTGACAAAAAATAAATTAAGTAAATTATTGATATGGATTAACAAGTACAACCTTGAAAAATATAACACTAACAAGAAAAAAGAATAAAACTTGAGTATCGATTGCAATTGATAAATTTTTTATAGTACAAGTTACAGTTTGAAAAAAAAAATTAATACGGGTGGCAAATTGAAATAAGCAATATAGTATAGATAGCAAATTGATATTAACCCTATTTTATCTATTCAAATAAATATTTTGAACATATTTATACATAAGATCACTTTTTAAAATTGATTTATACAGCTAAGATGGTCACAACACGTATTATTATTGTGTGATATTCGTGCTTGGACCTATCATATTGTGTCGACACGAATACATAAAGTAAGGCAGGATTCCTGGACTTGTACTTTGTTCTAAATTTTTTTTCATGGCGTACAGAAGATCATCTTCATACATGTGCTGGTAAAATTAAAGGCGATGAGAAATGAAAGATGGAAAACTTCTGAGCATTCAGTATACAACAAAAGCGACGAGAGTATCATCAACATCTCAGTATCTCACCTTAGATAAGCTTTAAAAGGAAACTTTCATTCGAGAAAGGGCAGATCCTACGACGACAAAACTCGCCTTCTTGCAGTTACAAGGTTTATTCGAATATGAAATACGATCATCCCACTTTTCTTATGTAGGATTAGGAACCTTAGGAATATCGATTCTCACATGAGTTTCTTCTGTATATTATTAGCAACTCTTTACCTAACTTTTACATACATCACAAACAAATACATCTTTAAAAATCAAGACCACCCTTTTCTTACAAGAATGTGATGATAACTCTCGCCAATGACATAATTAGAAATTCAATGATCATTAGTATTCCACATACAATATTAACTTACTGGGCCTGTTTGATCAATAAGAGTACCGACTCTTTCTCCACATAATGCCCTCGATATATTCCCAGGCTCGTGAAGATTGAAAATGCCAACTGCAGAAACATCTCAATTTAACCAATCGCGCATAAAGAAAGTATAAATAGATAAATAAGTGTGTAAATTTGAGGGACCTGGGATGCCATTCTCCTCACAGAATGTGACAGCCATCATGTCCATTGGGGATGCACCCCTCGAAGCTAACTCCCTGAAGGAAAGGTGCTCTGCTGCTATGCTATTATTTATAGAGTCACAGACATAGACACCTTCTACGTTTGTACCTTTCAGGACAGCATCAGCATGAACTGAAAAAAACAAGGGGTTGTATTGTCTATGAAATAAGAAACCATGAAAGAGAGGGATGTTATGAAGGAAGGAAGGTCATACTCTCTGATGCTCTAAGGGCTGCAGCTGTATCGGTGGAAAAGAGTGGATTCCCCGTTCCAGCCCCAATGCCACCAAAAATTACGACCCTGCCCTTTTCAAGATGCCGAATCGCTCGTTGCCTACTATAAGGCTCAGCAACTTCTGGCATGGAAAATGCACTCTGCACGCGTGTTTGGACACCCAGTTTCTCCAAAGCAGACTGCAGTAGTATGGAATTCATCACTGTCGCCATCATTCTGGTTACCATAGGAATTACCATAGCTGAATCAGGACAAGAGAGAGGAGAGAGAGATAACATAACAAAACCTACTAACAACTAAAAATTGCCAGCTTATTTGTAGAGTAAACTAACTAGCAAAAATGAAGGACATATAAAAGTACAGGTCTTAATTTATCACGAGAAGGGCTTAAAATGACTAAAAAAGCACTAGAGATGAGATCCATCCTGTTAATTCATGCACGGAGAGTGCGTGAAACTCAAATGCCTATAACATTAACAGCAAAAAGGATCGACGTTTGATAATGCCCCATTACCCATTTTCATCCACCAAGTCCTTGACAGGGAGAGGCAAAATAATTTAGTAAATCAGGTTGTAATTCAAAAGGTTGGAGCTATGTTTTGGCCAAATATACACTCCTCATTCTTCATTCATAGTTCCAAATTGCAGATTGTGTCATTTGAGTGTTGGTAATCTGCTATTGAAGAAGTAGCAGTGAGTGTCAGAATCTTTCCTACTCGCTTATCCAAAATGAGACAAACTCATCTCAAGATTTCAGTAGATACATGGAGTAGAAAATGTAGTGTTCATAAGCATTATACGAAGGTGAAGAAATTTACAAGTTTCTAAAGAGATTTCCGACGCATGCACAAAAGTAGAGCATGTAAAGCAGAATGAAATAGGGGCAGAAAACATTTTGATTAAGCTCTAGCATCATATGTTGGATCCAAGCTAAAAGGACCATTACATCAGAATCAGTACATGAGAATCTATGAAACACAGAGAAAAATTACAAAATTAGCACATAAAAGTATCACAAACTACACACTGAGAAACTTACCCAATCTGATAAGCAGTACACCTGTCAAAACCAGTTGATGTAACCCACGTGTCTCCACAAAAGAAGTTTCGACCCCCGACAACTATAGCCACCTAGGATTGAATTAAAAGTAGATATCACGTGACAAGGAAATTTGAGAGTCAGAAAAATTCCAAGTTGCAGACAAAGAAGATTCTTAAATAATACCTCAACGCCATGATGACATGCCATTGAAATTTCTCTTGCAATCAGCAAGGCCACCTATAATACGTATAAAAAAAATTTGCAAATCAAATTCTAAACTGAACTGAGCCAGAAAGAAATTGTGAAACCAACAGTTCCTTCAGTTGATAATGCATGTCAACAAACTATTTATTTGTTCAAATTCTGGGTAAAGAGAATCCAAACCATTGAGCCCATGAATCTAATTATCCCAGATTATTGTTCTGAAAGTCTTTGCTGAAGCTAATATATATGGTTGATTAAATATTTTGGCACCAAGAGGAGGTAATGCATGGCAAATAATTCACCATTAAAAAGGATAAATAATAAAAGGAGCAAATAAATTTGAGCTAAGTCATAGTTACCAGCGTGGAATTATCACGAGTACAGGGATTTTGTACTCTTAATTTTTGCACAGGAGGTTAAAGGTAATTTGGTAATATCCCCAGGTCCCCAGACTGCTCTTAATTACCTTACCTTATTTTATTTCCTTATATAGTGCAGGAATTTTTCGAGGCTATTCCTAGTTTTCTGGCTGGCAAAATTGCAGCTATTCCCTATATAAATGCACAACTTCATATAAAGTGGTCTCCATTCAAATTGTTACCGGTTGGAAACAAAACATCATGTAGAAACAGAAACAAGCTCTTCCCTTCTTATCAATGGGAGCAGTTCCAGAAAAGTCACAATCCAGCAACGGATGACCCCACATTCAAGGACTGGAAGGGTGAAATCATATGGTAATGTCGTGGTTAGTAAATTTAATGAATAACAACATTAGTAAAAATACTGTAGATCATCAGAGATTGAAGCAATCAATACTTCAAAGTCCAGAAATGGGAATGTCCAGAAGATGTATATTTATTCCAAAAATTGTGGAGCAGAAATGAAGATTTAAATTTCTATTCGCTGTAAACAAAATCTTGACAAGGTTAGAGGGCAAAGCGATGGGAATCAAGCCACTTTCAGATCCTCGAGAGGCAAGTTCTGCAGCTTGACGAGAGGATAGTAGGAAGAAAGCAATGATAGGATCCTAGAATTCCATTCCAACACAAGATGGATCTATCCTTGCTGCTCATTGCCAGCACCAGAATAATAATAACATCAGTGACAACTGACAGACAGAGGAAGGGCGACTTTGGTATTAACATTAGTAATAACATTAGAGTTGATGGAATAGGCCTGTTACCATTTCAAAAGGCATGACCTTAAAATTTTATATCTGTTAGTACATTGTGGTAATAGGTATGAAGACTATGAGTGTATGAGATTCTAATGGATCACAAGTTGCATCACTTGTGTGCTAAGGCCTCTAATGCGCATTTGGTCAAAATCAAGAGGAGACCATATCATTTCTAATAGAGGAGTTGTAATTGAACCTAAAAAGATAAGGACCATGGAGGATTGGCCACGACCTGGACATGTGAAGGCAATAAGGAGTTTCTTGGGCTAGACAGGGTATCTTAAGTTCAGAAATAATGGGCTAATGCTGATCACACTAAGAAGGGTAAATTTATGTGGCATGAGAGAGTTGAGGAAGCATTTCAGGACTAAAACATGCTGGTGACTACATCTCTGTACTACAGCTTCCAGATTTTTCCATAGAGTTTGTGAGCAGTGTTCCACTAGCTTTTATGACTAAGTCGCTCAATGCCAAGAATCTGGGCCTATGTGTGTAAGAAAAATAGAGAAGGTATCTGATACATGGGCCACTAATTATCAGAAATATCCACAGTTTAAAGTACTTGAGCAGAAATTTTCTACTCCTCTAGAGCACAAGTACTTATTGGGCAATGATTACAGGAGAGAGAGAGAGAGAGAGAGAGAGAGAGACAGAGAGAGAGAGAGAGAGAGAGAGAACTAGTAGATGCTTCTACGGAGAGTGTTATGAAACAGAATGCAATGCAATTGCTACACGCAATTCGAGTGGATTGAGGAACCACAAAGTAGCTACAAAGGAGATGAAGAGTTGCAAGAAGTATCACGCAGCGATTTTTAATGTGTGTTATTGCTCCTTCACAAATCCATTCTACAAAAGAAACTTGTAGTGCAACAAATAAAATCCATTTTGAAAGCATGAGAAAGTTAAAATGTTGTAGAAGTTCGGGGGACTTGGTGCACCCCACACTGGAAGCTTACCCATTTGAGGAAAAAATATTGCCAAAGCAAGTGAAGTTAAAATCAAGCTCAAGACTGATGAAGGTGTTTTCAGATAGACACAGAACTGAAACATCATCTGACTTGGGAGATTGGGTTTATCTCAAACCTTATAAACAGCTTTCCTTACGTAAGATCAAAATGTTAGTTATCCAGTAGCAACAGATATAAATAAGCATTTTCGCATTGTACTTTGTAAGCTGAAAGTGCATCTCTCTCGATACAATTGGATTTATCACCTCTCTCTTTCTTCTCTCTCTCTCTCTCTCTTAAATTCCTTCCAACAAATTCCATCTAATTTTCAACATTAATCTGATGTAAATTGTCAAGAACCTCAGAGAGGAAATCCCAACTGAAGAAGAATTAATCATAAATTTTCCATTAGTATGTCACAGCATTTGTATGTCAATTAGATGTATGGACAGCTGTTCACCTAATCATGCATTTCGCATCCTTAAACATCCAGGGACATATAGGCTACCACACATTCATGATGCA